>QZGG01002916.1:0-30090 GCA_006409495.1 Sedum album
CCTCGGACACCTTTGAATTCTGTAGATTGTTTTGCAAACATTTACAAGCCATCATTCACACAATGTCTCAACCCCTCGATTTCATAAATTCAAAAAACCCTAAATTCCATTGACACCCTAAAAATAATAATAACTCCATAGCAATAAAAATATTCAAAACTTTACTCACAAACCTTAATTCCAGAACACACACAACATAAACTAGCCGTTAGAAATTAGTGACATGTTTGGCGTTTAGGATTTACTGTTTACCTAAGACTCAATGTTCAGACTGTTCCAGCCTACAAACCAAACAGCCCCTAGGGTTTTATTTCATCAGCCCAATTAAGCCCAGTGCCACTCGATGTACTGCATTCTCTTATTTATATACATATAGAAAAGCAGCTTGTTAAAGGTATCATCCCACTAATGGAGACTGCTTCGAATTTGATTGAGATGAAAAACGTTGTTGAGTTGCCCAATGATATCATCCGATTGATATTACTCAAGCTTCCTTCAGAACCGCTGATCAGATTCAAAGTCGCATCGAAAGTATGTAAGGACTTAATATCAAACGCAGATTTCATGTATCAACATTATATAAATAATTCGATAGCGAAAAGAGAAAGGAGTACTTTTTCTGAATTCCTAGTATACAGACATCAGTATTGGCCAAGGTTTGAAAAAAATTTCTCTAGCCTTTCTGTTTTGAATATTGATGGCAAGCTCAATGTTAAACATGGAGATTCTTTAAAGCTTGCTTATTTTGCGTGTGATCCAAAGTTAGCTGATTATGATTCTGGGTTATTTTATCCGGCCGGATTTGGATATTATTGCCTATTTGAATTTCACAATAAGAAGGTAGCATTGTGGAATCCAACCATTAGAGAAATTATAGTGCTTCCATGGCCTTCTTTTCGTTCAAATATTATTAGGGAGTATGGTTTTGCACAAGTTGAGTATAAAGACAGTGTTTTTTCTTATAAAGTAGGGTTGATGCATACCAGATACGAATCGGGCAAAGCATATTTGACGATCGAGTTATATTCATCAGCTGATAATTCTTGGAAGTTGTTGCAAGATTGTTGTTGTTTTAAACATACTATTGGGGTAGGATTGGATATGGAGTGGCTATACCCCGGAACAAATATTCGCAGGAAGTTTTATTTTCTGACGAGGTTTTGCAAAGATGATCCTCACATTGTTACTTTTGATATGACCACGGAGGAATTCGGGCGTCTTGAAGTTGCTAATTTTCTCAAATATGATTCAAAATATAATCTTGCCAAATCTATTCTAACTAAGTTTGATGAAAACTCGCTATGTCTTCTTCTTTATCGTGGATGGAAGACCCTGGAGGTATGGCTGCAGTCTGAATGTGGCGAATCCTGGATTCGAAAATTGACAGTAGAGAATGTTAAAAGGTCAGTGTTAGTTAATGCGTTAGGAATGTTCGTTGAAGGTACTGGAAACGGACTTTATTATTGTAGCTATGGACCAACACAACTGGAGAAATTAATGACTGTTGATCCTGAGGTAACGAAGCATATGCAGATTGCTGAATATGAAGAATCCATTGTTTCGTTTAAGAACTCATCTTCTTCTTCCTTGTTCAAATAGATAGATTTCCTTTATTTTTCAGTTATTTTCAACATTGTTATGGATCAGGTTTGTTTCTCTATGATTATCAGTTATTTTGTTTCAAGGCAGTACAATAACTCAGAGCTTGAGTACATGGATACATGTTTTTTTCTTATTTTATACGAAAAAATTCGAAACTAATATGTGAGCAAATATGATATATATATGTTGTTAGTATGGTCCATCAACATGAGAGCATCTAGAGCAATGAAAAAATCAGAAGTGAGGAACAAGGGTGATCTCTAGTATTGACTTAGTTTTGGAAGCCGGTGCGGGCGGATTTGTGTAGAGTGTAGACTGTGTGATCAATGTACATTTTTATACATTGCGATTGGGAAGAAGCTCTACCAGACGGCAGTTTAGTATCTAATTACACGGTGGCGTAGCCATAGTTCATACATGACCATGTGGAAGGCGTCATATTTGATGGGAGGCGTGTTCCATTGGAAGTGCTTTTGGATCTAAAACAATAGTATCACCAGAATACCATCATTAGCTCAATTTCTTTTGAACTACATTAAATAAATAAATGAGAACATTTTCGTGTGAACATAAGAAAAAAGGAAGGCTTTACCTTGACCAAGTTGTTGTGAAGTGTGACAAATTCTGAGTCTGAGAAATTTTTTAATATGTTCTTTAGAACATACACATCTTTCTCCTTGAGAACTACAGCAAACTTTCTCCAATCCAAAATGTCGTTGAAAGGCAGATCGTAGTAGTCAGACAAGATTACTGCACAAGACCCATCACTATTTTAGAATACGATTATGATGTAATTTAACCGAGTCAAACTGTTTCCAAATCATAAGCATCCTCTAATTCTCAGTACTGTACATTTCTTAGAACTGCCTTGCCTAATTGCACACAGGAACAAATATGAAAAAAAAACAGATGTTGAACATAAGGTTCTTAAAGGGGCTATTAAAATTGGAAGTCGCTACCCATTAGAGTTTCATATTCACGTCAAACACCTTTTTTGTCAGCTCAATAAATAAAAGAAGACCAAACCAAAACCACAAATAGGAAAGGCAGCAGGGGTTGCAAATCGTAGTTAAGAAAACGAGCAGTTCAGGCAACTTACCAGGAATACATCCATAATGGATTGAGTCAGCTATACGCGCACTGTTTACTTGTGAGCCACCAGGACATATGCAAAATTTGGTCCTGTAAAATCTTTTCTGATATACCAAATGACCTGTGGCCCTATTGATTCTATTGTTTGATATGTCCAGTTCTGTATCATTCTCCCATATGCGTGCCAGAATAACTCTAATTTTGGAGTTCCGATGACCAGCCCAAAATCCTAAAGTAGTCCTGCCAATATCACAACATTTTAGAGTAATAAATAGCTTTCTCCAACGGCACAAAAATTCGCAGTACTTGCACATCTCTTACCTATTTTCAATATCATTTCCTCCAGCAGGAAGAGCAAATGGTTGCAGAACTTGCGGTAGAGCAATATCTTTACGTGGAATGAAGCCAACATCGTAGCTGGGGGAACACACTGCTCTGATGGAATTCTTCACCATGAGTGGAAGTCCCTCAGTCGCTCTTACACCAACATCGTGACAAGTAACAAAGAAATGATCTGCTCCGAGGGTTCTATTCCAGTATGGATACTTAGCTATTAAGCCCTCCACATAATTTTGAACAATTATGGTCATGTTCTCATAAGACGTGCCCTGAACAAACAAGGCACCCATCAAAGACCATACTTAAGGTAAGTCCTTACAGAACAAGTCACAACATACAAATAAAAGGAAAATGAATTTTTTTTACAAAACTAAGGGGAGCACACTAAACATTTGAACCATATATATATGGCTCTCTAATGAATGTGCATTTTTGCCTGTCCCCTTCACAATTAACTAACAAGATCCCAAAACTCCAAGAAGCGAAAGATATGCTCAAAAACACACCAACAAAGCTCCTAACGGAAAAAACCACTGTTTTGTAAAACCACAGTCGCCAAATTCTTTTTTCTGTTTCTAAAAATACAATCAGAGTTCTTATAAGAAACATTTAAATCCACCAATATATATATAAGAAGCAAAAAATTTATCCACTGAACCTACTCTAAATCAAAATAGCTGAAGAAAAAACTCCGCAATCATCCGACATAACACCAAACTAACCCAAAAAATTTGTAACAAGCTAATACCAAAAGCAAATGAAAAACACCTTTCCACGCATCTTATGGCAAGAAATCGGAATAAAAAATAGATGAGCCTCCTCTGGGACCTCAGTCCTGAATCTACTCTCACGTATATTCTGAAAGAAATAACCTTCACTCGCATACTTCCCCGTCAGCTTCCTCGGAGTCTGGTAAAACGTTTTAGAATCTCCATCCGGATAAATATACACTTTAAACTTCTCCTCCATTGCTTCATAATTCAACCTAAACACCTCCGGCAGATGATACACATCCGTCAAACCCTCCTCCACCTCCGCGCCATCCGAATTCCTATTCACCTTCAACAAATAAAACCACCACATCCTAAATTTCCAAACTTTAACAATACATTAATCGATCTGATTAACTTAGTTTACAATAAGATGATTTCTGAATCTAAATGGTTACCTGAAGCAGCGAATCTGATGGCGGAGAGAGTAGTATGAGCGACTTGAGAGTTAAGTAAGTGAAGGAGAGTAGAGTTAAGATTGCGAGAGTAAAGAGCGATCCCCGTAAAGAGCAAATAGGTGACACTGAAGAGAATTTCTGCATACTCGGCTTCACCGGCGATTGAAGTTCCGTTCGGACGCGGATCTCGAGGCCGAATCGGAGCTCGTCGAAGGAGAGGACTGAGTTTTTGAACACAAAACGACAGCGTTTCACGACGTGTTATGACAAATGGGCCGATTCTGATAATTTAAAGGCCCAGTATAACATAGTCTGAGATGGAAACTAGTCGTCGTCAGTCAACTGATTGTTAAACTCGCCGGCCGTCGCTCCGAGTCGAATTTGCGCCGCTGGCACCACACGTAACGTAAGTAGTCAATTGGTGTTTGCTTAATTGTCGTGCGATCGTTTTTAGTTGTATTTATGTAGCGGTTTCAGTATGTCGTTTGTTGATGTTGTGGGTGAAAGCTTGTAACTTTCTGTTAAACGGTGGTGTTTCGTGTTGAATAGTTTTGAAAAATTGTGCGTTTTGAGTTTGTTTTCAGTTGGAGGTGTGTTCTGCACACCAGGTGCTTGAGGAAATGTTGCAAAAAAAGTGGATGGAATTTTTTTTATCTGTGTTTTTGTTTGTTTTGGATGAAGTTTATTATATGTTTGAATTGGGTATTTAAGGTTATGGTTCAACAGATGGGTGTGTTTCTTTATGAAACTCAGTGTTTTCTAACTTTGTGTTTAAGTCTTGTTTTGGAGCGGTGGGATTTAATTTTTTTAGTTAATCTGAGATGAGTTTTGACAATTTTGAACAGTACCAGGCTGTCTTGAATTGAGGGATTTGACTACAGAAATTCTTGGAGTATACAACTTGAGTCTATTGGATTGTCAGCATTTATGGTACCTGCAATGGCTGCAAACAAGCCCCGATCGAGTAGTTTTTCTCGTATTTCGCCTTCTACGGGCTCGCCTCTGACCCCTGGCTTGAAGAGTGGTCCTAATGGAACAAATTTTGTTTCCACGGGAATTACGGATTTAGACAGTAAGTCTTACAGGTTTTTCAGTGCTGATAATTTAAATAACCCAGTTTTAATATTTGTGTTATTTATCTATTCTTCCCATATATCAATTGAGGTGTTTTGATTTATGTCTTTAGAGATTTTGGGTGGCGGATTTGCGCTTGGTAGCTAGTAATGATAATGGAGGATGCAGAAGCTCCCCATCATATGCTTATAATGAGAAATTTCATGTCTCAAGGACTGGTACACAACCAACCCCTTTTGTACGTTAGCCCATCCGATGACCCAAAGGCATTTTTGGGTACATTACCAAATCTGGTCACTTCTAAAGATGAGAAACCCCGTGATCGTGGACATGATCAGGAACAGGTGCCTATATTCAATATTTTGGTAAACTTTGAGATTTCTGTTTCTATAACATGTGACTTCAATGTGTTTGTGTTGTAGGAAAAAGGACTCAGGATCGCTTGGCAATACAGAAAGTATTTTGGGGAAAATCAACAAAATTTTGGCACTACTGGTGGTAAGTAAATTATTTAGTAGATGATCTTTGGCATAATGCTTCATCTGCTAAAATATACTATTAATACTAACACGTAAACCTGAAGTTGCTTGTTGATAAAATTGAATATGTATCGTCAGTAATGACTACTTGTATCTCATTTCACTACCCACAAGAATACTCACAATAAAACAGAAATGATTATCACCACACAGTATTGTACTTTCTCTTAGGGTTCGCATGTTATATAATGTATTCTCTAACTTATTCCTACCATAATTTTTTGAATAAAGGCTCATTCATCTAAATAGAAGAACCACACTTTTTTTGATGAAGGCATTTGAGTTTTATTCATTTAAACTCATGCTGACAGTAATCTGATTATTATTATGCAGATATGAAGCAAGAGTATTGCCATGACTTTGACTTGCGGAAACCATTAGAAAGACAGTTTTTTGGTGGACGACGAGTTGAGTGTGTTAGTGTTCAGGATTCTCCAAACCTTTCTTCTCTTGTTGACCGCTGTGCTGCATTCTTATCCGAATCCTCAAGGTACTTGTGTACCATTATTTAATTCCACTTTATGTAAATTGCAGTGTAGTCGTTGTTTTTTCTAATTTCTTTGTGATATATGTAAATATGTTACTTATCGAAATGATCATTCAGTAAGCTATCTGCAGTCTTGCTTATGATTCCTCTTTTTGTATCCACAGGAATGATGTGTCTTGTGGCGGTCGTCTTGTTATTCAATCATTTTGTGCTCCTCAATGTGAATACTCCAACTCGGTGGGTGACTCTGCAAACCTATGCTTAACTATACTGAATAGTGATATCCATGCGGGTTGTGCATTTTATGTTCATATCTGAATAGATATGATGGCTCCAAATAATAGTGATTCATTTGCCAAAATTTTGTTTGGTGATGGTAATTCAGGAATGGGACATGCTTTCATTTCTAAGATCCCTGAAAACCATGGTGAGATCTTCAAATGCAGTTGCTGTTATAAGCTTCTTGCCATCTCTTCTTTCGCCATCATTCTCGAAAAGGTGGCAGCACCTGGCAGACACATTACTCTCAGTTAAGGCAATCCCAGGTATGTTGTGACAAGCACTGCGTTTGACTTCATTACGCTGTGTTCACTCTAATAATAAATGCTGACGTGTCTCACTTTAGATGATGACAAGGAATTGGCGGCACTTCTCACTGGTTATAAGGATATGGTCGGCTTTCTCAATGTAAACAAAGTAGCACGCATCAATACACAGGTTTGTGATTTGTGAATTTTACTCAATGTCAAATGTTATTCATAAGAATGCTGTTCATTAGAATTTTTCGTTTTTTCTTATTATATCCTCTATGATTTTTTTCTTTGTATGTATTGGTGAACAATATTTGTGATGTTGCCATATCCCCTGTTTATCAGTCTCTTAAAATGCTGTGGTCAACTGGGATTTGATTGCAGGTTCCCGTTATTTTAGAGGCAACAATATACTCAATAAAACTGCAGAAAAGGAGGACACTTGTTTTGGAATGTTTAAATCAAGCACCTGTTGATGGTGCAAGTGGAAGTTCATATGGTAACAACACTGGCAGCTGCTCTTCCAAGGCAGGAAGCCTAGACTTTTAGCCTCAAGTAATAAATTAAGTTTCCAGATAAATGGTATGATTATGAATATTGCTCGTATGACGAAATTATTTAGCAGAAAGATACTGTTAATTGTCGAGCCAGATATGATATAATATTAGTTCATTTAATTTTGATGTTAAGCTTATTCTTATTAGATTCTACGCCCTACTGATTTCTTACATTCAGTGTTGATATTATATCACATTCTATATCAGGCAAAAGCTGTCGTATAAGAAATAATGTTGAAGAGTTTTTTCATATTGCTACACATATCAGTCACATGTTGGATGATCATATACACATTGATATTGTCAGGTTTTAAGAATCTAGTTATTTCAAGTCTTTTATCAATTGGTTTCAAGGGAAGACCTCTTGAATTTCAACAGTATATTTTGCTATGCAGTAATTGTGAGAGATCCTTGTAGTTTTCCTCATTGGTTTTCAGAAACAGAAATAATTATTGTATGAGTATTCGTTGAAGGAGGGCTATTTGCCTTGCATGATGAAATAAATGAAGTTTAAGTTACATTTTTTAGTAAACATGCCTTAGCAAGTCAGGTCATTGCTTCGCTCAAGTAGGCAATAACAATGAGCTTGATATCAGCTAATGCTGCTCGCAGCTGCAGTCTTCCTTCTCGTAAGCAGAGAACTGATTTCAAATTGAGAGTTCATATGGAAACTGTGTATATTGCATTGCATCATTTGAATTGCATACATTTCAAAGGTCACATTACAACCCTGGGTTACACAACAATGATTAAAGCTATCATACATATAGTCCTTACTCCTTAAGATGTCACTGTGTTCCGGTTGCCGTTGATGTGATATTGGGAGCTCTTGCTACGCCCCAGGCCCTTCCATACGAATATAGTCATACATCAGACCCGTAAACTCTTCGTTAGTCCTTGACTGTGTCAAATAAATTGTATTTTTTCCTTGCTCGAGTTTGCCTCCAGGAACATCAATGTTGAAGAGCCAATACAGTCCGTGAATTCCATGCCTTGCTATCGAATTATCTCTCCCAAACAGCCCAGTATAAATGTGGGCGGCTTGTATCAGGATCATTGATTCGTACCTTCAAAATATCATCATATTATTGCAAAACTTTTTGCAAACGATAGAAAACGTTCCTAGAACCAGCTCTTGAATTGCAAAACTTACCTGTAGTTCCGAGTAAGTTGCCGAGGCTATGGCGATCCGGAGTTTATAAATGGCATTGCGAGAAACTTTTGATAGATTGAAAATGATCTTCCATGTAGTTGCCAAGTAAGTATTGTCAGGCCCCTTCCTGCAGCCATAAAGTTCCAATACATTAAAACAACCCTGAATATTAAACCCTTAACAGGAAATTAAGTTTCAGACAACCTTATGTTATAGGGTCAGATCAAGTATGTTACACTATACCTTAAGACATGTGCGTAGAACCAGTCGTTCTGGTAGTCACTAACTCCTATCGTGAAAGTAAGGTCTTCGTTTGGGTACAAAGCGGGGTACCGGTCCCACAATCCATATTCTCTAAACCTAATTATTGTTTCAAGCAGTTAAATCTCATGTCAGCATGCATGTAATATTTTAATTCCAAGTAAAATGACGGTGCAAGGATTTTTGGAGAACTAACTTGTCAAAGTTATTTTTGGCATATAGTCCTGATGTGAGGTTCTGGTCAGGATCTGGGATGAAAAACTCGGCTGCTGTACGATCAGGGATACCTATTTCCCACAATGTCGGACCATCCCTAGGTGGATTGAAAGTTATTTGTCCAAGATCAACATTAGCTCCTATTAAACAAAACAATCCATATGATGATGTAATAATATTTTAGAGAGATAAAACATAGAGAGATAGAGAGTTAACTCTTACCAGGCGAAATTGATATGGTTTTTGCGGAGATAAAATCTCCGATATATCCGGGAACCCATGCATATAAATTATAAACTCCGGAAATGACATTTGGGATCAGGAACTTGCCGAGTGGGTCAGCTTGTACCCAGAATTGGTAACCCTAAGAAGAAGAAAAAATTAGCATGCAAGATTTGGTGAGTTATGGAACAATGAAAGTTAATGATTTTGAAGGAAACATACTTTTGTCTCTATTTGCCACGATCCAGCTGGTCCAGGAGGAGCCAATCCTACATAGGCACCACTTGCTCCGATAGTTCTCCCACCATGAATGAACCTGTCATGGACTTGCAGCTGACCGGAGATGGAACCTCGTTGATTCGCACGTTGGAAATCTTGCGACATTGGGAAATTATATGGCCATTTCCCTACTTCTTTTGACATCTGAACGTACGTTTCATGCACAAACATTTAACAAATATATTTCAGAGATATATCTTAATTTTGAAAGACTTAAAGAAGCTTTTATGTAGAGTTCTTACCTGTCTTTTAGCATCATCCCACAATGCCATGGGATCTTTTGGATTCGAATTGAGATAAACAGATATAGGTCCAAAAACCTTCTTCCATGGCTCACCATTTCTGAACACTCCTGTGACGCCCTTTCCAGCGTAGTGAGTGCTCATAAACATCTAGATTTGAGAAATCATATCAGGATAAAAGTACACTAACCAACCACAACATGTTAACCAACACTAAATAATTGGTCAAGGTCTTACAGCGAGAGAAGTTGGGCCAACATGAGAAGTGAGCTCTTGCTTCACTGGTCCACAACCTACAAACTCATGACTTGGTGTAATCACCCAAAACCCTACACCAGGTTCCAATGATATCCATCCATGAACATTTATATCTTTGTTCTCTGCTGAATATTCGTACTTGTCATCAACCTGTTACACAACAATATGTTCTGTAGTTAGTTATGCTGCTTAGCTGAACTTATTCTGGTTACTAAAATTAACTAACAAAAGCTCAACCTGTCCACGAAGGTTTGGATTGGTAGGGTTTGTCAATAGAACTGCTTCTTTGTATGCCAATTTTGTACCATGCGCGCGATCAGCTGCAGTTGGCATTATCCTTCTTCTTGTGTCTGATAATGCCATGTATACAAACCTAATACCACAAACTTAAAAATCAGTACATTCAATATCTAAAATGGATGAAGAATGTAAATTATCTAAAGGCATTTTATCAGTTACTTTTTTGGATTTAGCTTGAAAACAGTTCTTGTTTGGTACAAGTCCAGATCAGGCGATCCTTTTGGCCGCTCAAAGGTTGCATACTCGTAAAAACCAGAGACTCCGCGTATCATTACAAATCTGGGAACGTCGAAGGGATACAATAAATATACACAAGAGATGTTCTTGACCAAAAAATTCAAGACAACTTAAAGGACAAAACTGCACTGGACAACTGACCTTCTGTCGAAATCCGTTGGAGATTTCTTAAAATCAGATTTAGAGCTGAATGATAGCTCTACTTGATCTGCTGTTTGCTTTATCACCCTAAACTTCGTCCCCGATAGTCTGCATAAGCATTTTTGGTTATTATGAATCTAAAAAAATTATATAACATTGTAAAAATGCACTTTATAGCAGCAATATTTAAATGCAGGGTATAAAAATTCACTCTTCGTAGCTGACAGTTTCTCCTGGACGCTTCCAGTTTGCATCCCAATACCTAAAAATGACATACACACAACACCATATCATACTAATGCTCATGCATATATTTAATGTCTCATTCTTGTAGATTAAATTAAACTGAATATGCTTACGCATTTCCGTGTTTATTTTCAAAGAGCAAATTATCGATCCCTCCATATTTTATTCCAACCATAAGTCCCTCTGGAATCGTAATAGTTACCCTTGAGAATCCATTATCGACAATAACCTATAAACAAAAATTAAGGTTATTACTTAGGCACCTGATTTTAAGCAAAGGTTTCTGCAGGTATCATGTAAAGGGAATCAAAATAGATAATGCGAAGAGGAAATGAGTACGCGATCATGTTCTTGAATCAGTTGAACAGGGGAACTGTTTAACGATGAACCTTTGGTGCAGGCAGTAACCACTGGTTTGTCACTGAAAGGCACAAATCAAAAACTTTTTGTCACCCACTGATAATATAATCAGCAATTTATGAAATGTTGTGTAAATATTTCCAAAAAAGGAACAATTATTATTCCTTACACAAACGAAGAGAAAACTACAGCAATGAAGCAGCATTGCACCGCCACCAGCTCCCATCCGCACCTGCGCCTCATATCTGCATTTTGCGCAAAAGAATGAACAAAATGTTTTCCTCCAGAGCTACACTACAATCTTTCATGCATGGCCTTAGAGACTTACCTGGAAGTAGAGAACAGAGTAGATGACTGAAGAAGCGTGTATCCCAGCTTGTTGTCCCTTCACTTATTTATAGTGATTTTTCTTTTTCCAGTTAATTGAACCTAAAAAAGTAGAGTCCTACAATTTGAAAACTCATATTTCAGAAACCCAAAAAATTGATCATGGAGACCAAAAGTAGTAATTAATGAAGGGCAAAATTCCAAACGTGATATGAAAAATTTACACGGCAATTACTTATTTAGATTCATCGTAGATTCTTTACGATATATCATTTTTGAGTATATTGGATGCCACAAATGGTTAATATTTGGAAAAGATATTGACTCAGCTTTGCTGAATCTGGCTTGTTGTTGTTGGTTGACTGACTTAGAAGTCTAAGGTTGCATATAGGCGAGATTCGAATGAGGATTTTAAGGCTCGTTGACTTTCTATATTTGGCGTTTGAGCCATGCATGTAAGCTCAACTTGTGATACCTATCTATTTTATTTCATATTTTTGTTTCTCTTAAACTCATATATTAATTTATAGGAAAAAGTAGAGATGTTGACGTTGTTATATGATGTACGAGAATTAAAGCAAAAAATCAATCCAACCCACTAATTTAATTTAAAACAAGTTTGGTTTGTTGATTTATTTGGTATTTATTTTGATTGGTTATCAGTTATTTTCCAAGTTTCCTTTCAATATTTTATTTATTATTGTCAGACTTATTTTTGAGGATGGGTTGGCAGAGTCATAATTCTGCTTAATTTAGATATATAATTTTTTCTTTTTGTATTTGAAGCATTTGAAAAAGTTTTATCAAGGCCCTTCCGACTCTTCCACAGGCCCTTCCAGGCGAATGTGGTCGTACATCAGACCCATAAACACGCCATCAACCCTTGACTGCGTCAAATAAATTGCATTGTTTCCTTGTACAAATTTGCTTCCAGGAACATCAATGTTGAAGAGCCAATACAGACCGTGAATTCCATGCCTAGCAATCGCGTTATCTCTCCCAAATAGCCCGGTTGTGAAATGTGGAAGGCTTTGCGTATTAGCATCATTGATTCGAACCTTCAAAAATGATCATATATTATTTCATAACCTTTCGCAAAAGAAAAAATGTTCCAACAGCCGACTATTTACTTAGTATTTATAAGGGCTTACTTGCAGTTCAGAATAAGTTGCAGAGGCTATAGATATTCGGAGTTTATAAATGGCATTTTGAGAAACTTGTGGAAGATTGAAGATGATCTTCCATGTAGTTGCTGAATAAGTATTGTCAGCCTCCTTCCTGCAGTTCATAGACTCATAAATTAGGGGAAGAGTCTAGTAATAGGACTTGAGAAGTGGTATATTGGGAATAATTCGCTCAGTGTGTACACACCCCAGTGATCGAGAATGTAACAGTAAACCTTGGGACATGTGCGTAGAACCAGTCTTTCTGGTAGTCGCTAACTCCTACCGTGAACGTTAGGTCACTGTTAGGGTACAAAGCGGAGTAACGATCCCACAATCCATATTCCCTAAACCTAAGATTCAAGGAGTTTGATTCTCATGTCAGTATGCATATTTCCTGACCTGTTCCAGAGTTAAATGATAGTGCAGCTAGCTGTGTAAAGGTACACTACGTACTTTTATACCTCTTGCAACATCGAAAAATTGGTGTTGCATAGGTGTATGTTGCATAAGTTCCTCGCGGCATTTAAGTTGACGTTGCATAAGAGGACACGTTGTCTTAGATCACTTTCGCAACATACACTAACGCAACATCTAAACATATGTTGCATAACTTAAAATGATGTACTAATGCAACATACAATTATGCGACATCACAATGTATGTTGCATTACATGGAACAGGGAAAGTTTGTTGACTTTTCAACGTCGTTTGAAAGTAAATAGTACGAATAGTTTATGATGGTTGGTGAGGGGTTGTTTGTTCTCGTTCGGTTACGCAACATACTTTGTCTTTGTATATTGTTAAAGTATGTTTACATTAATTATGAAACGGAAATGAGGAGGGAAAATTGAGAGGGAAATTTTACAAGAATGAATAATGGGTGAGAGGGAAATATTTTGTGGAATAAAAAAGAGGTAGTAAAAAGAGGAGGGAAAGTGTGAAGGAAAATTGATAATGAATAAATATTTAGATTTAATATTTAGATTTAATATTCTAATTTTGATCTAACAACTTATATTAATCGACTTAAATAAAAAAATTGTGGTTATTAATTGATTGAATAATAATTAAATTCAGAATATATGTAGGGTTTGGGGTATAAGCCTAAGGGTTTGGGGTATAAGCCTAAGGGTTTAGGGTTTAAGGTATAAGCCTAAGGGTTTGCTAAGGGTTTGAGGTTTAGGGTATAAGCCTAAGGGTATAACCCTAAGGTTTGGGTTTGGGGTATAACCCTAAGGGTTTGGGGTTTGGGGTATAACCCTAAGGGTTTGGGGTTTGGGGTATAACCCTAAGGATTTGGGGTTTTGGGTATAATCAATAATCTTTTAAATACATCATATTCTATTAATCAATACATCATATTCTATAGTTGTAAAGTTATATATGCAAAGGTAGGGATATCAAATGACTGATATGTTATTTCTATGTCTTACATTAATTAAATATCCTTCTAGAAACTAATTATGATTTAGGGTAAGGGTTGGGGGTAAAGGTTTTGGGGTTTCAGGTATAGTATTTGAGGTTTGGGGCAAAGGGTTTGAGGTTTGGGGCAAAGAGTTTGAGGTTTGAGGCATAGGGTTTGGGGTTTGAGGTAAGGGTTTGGGGTATAGGGTTTGGATTATAGGGTTTGGAATATAGGGTGTGTCATATATGCTTGATCCTTAAACCTTTAGATTTAGGGTATATAATTTAGGTGCTAGTGCATGCATTAACAAATTGGAAAATAAAATTTGATCCATATGAATTCAGCATATTATTAGGATTTAATTGATTTTTTTGAAATTTAAATTTTATCATTTAAATTTAATATACTAAAAAATAATACTTTAAATTTTAATCCAACAATTAGACATTCAAATATAATAAGTCCAATACAATTAGTCATTTGTCTAATTCTTATAAATTTGCGTTTTTATCATTATAGACTGAAATTTTGGAGTAAATTTTTTGAGGGAAAACCAAAAATTTGTAGATTGGTAGAAGAGGGAAGTGAAAATCTAAAGTGAGAAAATTAAATTTTGACAGATACAATCTGAACCGTCGATCTCCAAACAATCTTAACCATTGATTTAAAACCCTACTTATTATCTCCAAACAATCTTCCCTCTCTCATCAGCCGTCACCACAATCTTCACTCCTCGAAATTCAGAATGGCGAGAAACTCCGAACCGAGCCTTAGCTTCTTACCCTCTATCTTTAGAGGATGGACCGTAGTGACTGAATCAAATACCTCTGCTGGTGTTACAGGTTATTGTACTACTGGAGGGGTGGTGTGGGAGAGTTAAGTACGGCGATTTGAAAAAGGAAGCATATATTTCAATTCTTAGAGCTTTTAGGAGTCAATCTGATTCCATATCATGGGTGAGCTCGCATTTTATTTGTTAACATAGTCTTTCAGATTTTGTTTTGCCAGACTTGTGGGAGTTTTACGAGGAATATATTTGGCAGGATAAAGAAAGTTTAATTACAAATCTCAGGAAGGAGTTGCGGTTGTCAAATGACAAGCATTTGGACACTTTACGCAGGATTAGCAATGAGAATTGCTCAAAGTTTACTGGATGCTGGTGATGCTTGCTTTTTATATTTAGAATTTGGTTACTTTTAACACTTTTTTTGAATAGGAGATGTTTTTTATCATTACTGACTCTGGGGTGTCTTGTATTACTTGAAATTTTATTAGGGAGTTACATCAGCCGTGTGGTGACCATTATGGAGTCAATTTTGAACTCAGTGGTATTTGATACCCAGGCAGTGAATGTTGTAATCAATTTTGATTTCCCTAAGAACTCCGAAACAGATCTTCACAGGGTGAGTTTTCTTTCATGAAACATATAATTAGATTCCATGGCTCATAACACCTTACCAGGGTAAGGATCTTTCCAACTCTAGACTCGAGTTTAACATATGCCATTTAGCAACAAGGATGGTAGTGCAAAGAGCTTTGGCAAGATTGAAGGGTACGTGGAAGATCATTCAGGGAGTGATGTGGAGACCGGATAAGCACAAGTTACCTAGCATCATTCTTGATGTAACTCAAAATTTGAGCATTTTTGGATTGTATAATTTTAATACAATTTTGGTTGTGTGAATAATAATACCTATATTTATTATATTTATTGTACTTTAATTATGTTGCATAAGTGTACTGTTTAAGATATGTTCCACAAGATAATGTTGCGAAAGGCGAGGTATTTCGAATGAATATATACTTATGCAACATATATCACGTTGCGTTAAAATAAACATTGCACTGAAAGAAACATGTTGCAAAAGGTAAAACGTTTATGCAACGTAGTCTATTGCAACAACATAACGTTGCAAAAGTGGTTAACGCTTATGCAATATACTCTAAATGAATGTCGCACGGCTTATGCGACACGTCCTATGCAACATTATCTTTTGCAACAAGCTGTATGTTGCACGAAGCTTACGCAACACCTTTTCACTCTTTTGCAACACACACTTGCATGTTGCGTGGTGTATAAAAGTACGTAGTGGTAGTTTTGGAGGACTAATTAACCTATCGAAGTTATTTTTTGCATATAGTCCTGATGTGAGGTTTGGGTCAGGATCTGGGATGAAAAACTCGGCTGCTGTACGGTCAGGGATGCCTATTTCCCACAATGTCGTAGCATGCTTAGGCGGCTCAAAAACTATTCGTCCTAAATCGAGTTTAGCTCCTATAAAACAAACAATCCAAATGTGATGATAATTTATGTATATTCTAGAGAGATAGAGAGAGAAAGATATACTACAATACCTGGCGAAATTGATATAGCTTGTGCTGAGACAAATTCACCGATATACCCGGGCACCCATCCGCAGAAATTATAAGTTCCCGGAATGACATTTGGGATAATAAAATTGCCGAGTTGGTCAGCTTGTAACCAAAATTGGTAACCCTAAGAAAAATACGATATCAGTTTGGAGACCTAGAATTGGTAACTCTATAAATGTTGTTGCTAACTTGGATATAAAATATAACTAGAGTTAATGGTTTTGGAAGAGACATACTTTTGTTTCTGTTTCCCACGTTCCAGGTCCCGGGGGAGCCAATCCTACATAAGCATTTCTTGCTCCGATATCTGTCCCATCCTGAATGAACCTGTAGAGAGATTTGGCCACGAATGAAGTGAAGCTACGATCACAACGTTCCTCGGATATGATATAATGTGACGAATTTCGTTACTAGTATTTGCACCTGTCACGGACTTGCATATAACCGGTGACGGTCGCGCGCTGATCTGAACGTAGAAATTCTTGCGACATTGGGAAATTATAAGGCCATTGCCTTACTTCTTCTGACCACTGCAAGTTATTCACATTGGATATATATTAATTAAAAATACTATGTATTAGACAAAATACTATTTGAGATACTGAAGAAGCTGTGTAGATCGAGTTCTTAATTACCTGTCTTTTAGCATCATCCCACAATGCCATGGGATCTTGAGGATTTGAATTGAGATAAACAAAAGTAGGTCCAAAAACCTTCTTCCATGGCTCACCATTTCTAAACACTGCTGTTGCTTCATCTCCAATGTAGTGATTGCTTAAAAACACCTAAATTTGAGAAATCATATCACGGTGGATAAATGTGTACTTCCATGTGTTAATAAACACTAATCAACCAAACGTTTATATATATACATTTGGATGCAAAGTTGTGTTAATTTAGACTAATTTAGGTCTTACAGCGAGCGAAGTTGGGCCAACATGAGAAGTGAGATGTTGCTTTAATGGTCCACAACCTATAAACTCATGACTCGGTGTAATTACCCAAAACCCTACACCTGGTTCCATTGATATCCATCCATGAACATTTATGTCCTTGCTCTCTGCAGAATATGCATACTTGTCATCAACCTGTGACACAATAATATTGAAGAATGAAGCTGGGCATCTAATGTTGCGGCCCATTTCCTTAAGCCCAATCCGAGTGACATATCCATGTTGGCTATTTATGAGCCGTTGATTAACATGCTGATCGGACGGCTGAAGATAGATGATATATAAGCTTCGTTGCAAGGATCAGAAGCCCTAGCACACACAGAAGAAACACAGCTCTCTCCGCTGCGGCGCAAAAGGCGATTCAAGCGTTCTTCGTTCGATCTCCAGATTTGCGTGAGGTTTTGAGTGAACAGGTGGTTATAGTGTGTAATAACTCAGGTTTTGTAAGTTGCTGCTCGGTTTGTGAGCAGTAACGCTCATGTGTTGAGCATCTCCATTCTTGAGCGGTTTGTTTGAGTTGTGTGAGGGTGAGATCTGAGTTGCTGTACACTGGATATTGTGTTGTTCGCTTTGGCTGCCGGTTCGTGGTAGCAGTATAGTGGATTAGAGCCCGGTAGAGCTCAACGTGGATTACGACGACGGATCTTTGATCCTGAGGAACCACGGTAAAATCTGGTGTGTCACTGTCTTTAATATTCTTGCATGCAATTACTTCTTCTAGGTTTTACAGATTTAGTTTGTTTGTTAGAATTAGGTTAAAGAACTGATTGATTCACTTAGGTTAAGAACTGTAGTCTGGTTTTTTAGATTACAACAAAGTGGCATCAGAGCCGGATTATAGGATTCTGGTAGATTTAAATTGATCCTGTCATCTGATTTTATTTGTGGAACAACTACTCCACTGATCACAAATTGTTTCTTGTGTGTTTCTTGCGAGGTACATGGCTGCGAAGATTGATCTGGATAAGTTCAATGGAAAGGGAGACTTCGGTGTCTGGAAACTGAAGGTAGAGGCCCTGCTTGCCTTCCACCAAGTCTCCGTAGCTCTGGATGAGGATCAGTCACTATGGACTGACGAGCAGAAGAAAAGGAAGGTACAAATCGATAAAGAAGCACACAGTCTGATTTTGTTAAGCTTAACTGATAACATTATCAGAAAGGTTAGTACCTGCAAAACTCCTCTTTCTTTATGGCATAAATTAGAATCCCTGTTTGCAAATGTGTTAGCGCCTAATCTTGCCTATTTAAAAGCTAGTTTGTTTGCTTATAAAATGGATAGCAGTAAATCAATAGATGATAATTTAGATGAGTTTCTGAGAATGACTTTGATCTTGTCTGGTACTGAATATGCATTAGATGAAACTAGTATAGTTATGATCTTGCTGAATTCTATGCCTGATAATTATCAAGTTGTTAAGAATGCTTATCAGTATACGGGTACAATACCTTCGTATGATTTGTTGTGCACTGCTATGAGAACTAGGGAAATAGAATTGAAAAATAAGGCTAAGAATGGTGCTAATCTGTTTGTGAAAGGTAAAGGGAAAGGTAACCAGAATAAGGGTAAAGGTAATAGTTCAGATAATAAGGGTAAACAAGATACTAAGGGTAATAATAAGGATAATCAGGATAGTAAAGACAACCTAGAGGGTAAGAAATGTTTTTACTGTGGTAAGACAGGGCACTTTAAAAAGAACTGCTATAAGTGGAAGAATAGGAGTAAGAATAATCCACAAAATGAAACTAATGTAGCAGTAGATAAGAATAAGGATCAGGATACTTTAGAAGTTTTAAATGTAACATCTAGAAAATTTAAAGATGAGTGGATTCTTGATTCTGGTTGCTCTTATCATATGTGCCCAAACTCTGATTGTTTTGAGAATTATTCTGAGATATCTGGTGAATATGTGTATATGGGTGATGACAATGTGTGTACTGTTAAGGGTATGGGGTCAGTGAGGCTTACATTGCATGATGATAGGATAGTATTATTAACCAATGTTAGGCATGTACCTAGTCTGAAAAGGAATTTAATTTCACTAGGTGTTCTTGGATGATATTGGTTTCATGCATATCTGAAGGTGGTTTAATGAATGTTTATAGAAATAATAAGTTGCTGTTGTCTGGTAAGAAAATGAATGGTTTGTATGTGCTGTTAGGGAAATGTGCTAGTTTGCTTGCTATTGCTATGCCTGCTGTTGGTACTATTGCTAATGATGCTGAAAAATGGCACTTAAGATTAGGCCATATGAGTAGTCAGGGCTTGGCAGCCCTGACTAAGCAGGGTATTCTTGATAAGATTGATGTTGATAAATTGCCTTTCTGTGAACCCTGTATTTTGCTAAGAAACATAGGCATAGTTTCACCCTAGGTCAGCATACCTCTAAGGAACCATTAGAGTATTTACACGCAGACTTATGGGGACCTGCAACCCATGAGTCACATGGAGGAAATAAGTATTTCCTCTGTGTAGTAGATGACTACTCCAGGATGGTATGGACCTTCCTGTTGAAGTCTAAGGATGAGGTATATGATAAGTTTAATAACTGGAAAACCTTAATAGAAAATCAGATTAGTAAAAGAATAAAAGCACTTAGGACAGATAATGGTATGGAGTTCTGTAATGAACAATTAGATAGCCTGTGCTCAGAATGTGGAATTCTGAGACACAAAACAGTGAGGCATACCCCTCAGCAAAATGGGGTTGCTGAGAGGATGAATCGGACCTTACTTGAGAAGGTCAGATGCCTACTGTTTACCTCAGGTCTCCCCAAAGGATTTTGGGGAGAAGCCTTGTACACTGCCTCTTATCTGATTAATAGGAGTCCCCATAGAGCCTTAGACTTTAAGACACCCTTAGAACTCTGGAAAAATAGACCACCCAGCCTTAAACACCTTAGGGTTTTTGGATGTGCAGCTTATGCACATACCAAAGAGGGTAAGTTAGATCCTAGAGCCATAAAATGTATATTTCTAGGTTATCAGACACAACAGGGTACTAAAGGCTATAGGTTATGGGAATATGAGTCTAGAGGGGTTAAAATAATAATAAGTAGAGATGTAACGTTTAATGAACAGATATTTCCCTTTAGGAAGCCTGATAATAACCCTAGTAGCCCTAGTAGCCCTAATACTGTGATAGAAAATGAGCCTGATAGGATCAGACCCTTAGAAGTGGAGATGGGGGCACAGCATGATGAGGATCAGATTGATCCTACTGCTGATCATCAGGGGGTTGATGATCAGGGGGAGCAGCCTGTCCAAGGACACGCTGGACTCCAAGACCATGCTGAGCAGTTAGATGAATCAGTCAATGATCAATTGACTGACTACCAGCTAGCCAGAGATAGAGAACGTAGAATCCCAAGACCAAACCCTAGGTATAGTTCTTCTTCTATTGCTGACCTGGTGTTTACAGCCCTTGTGGCTGCTCAGGAAGTAATAAGTACTGAGCCAGGTAGTTATTTGGAGGCTATAACCTCCAAAGACAGCAAGAAATGGCAGGATGCCATGGAGGAAGAAATGAATTCACTTAAGGTGAATAATACTTGGATTTTAGTCCCTAAGCCTAAAAATCAGAAACTAGTAGCCTGTAAATGGATATATAAAAAAAAGAAGGCCAAACAGAATCTGAACCTTTAAGATATAAGGCTAGGTTAGTAGCTAAGGGGTTTACACAGAAGGAGGGGATAGATTATAATGAGATTTTTTCCCCAGTTGTTAAGTTTAAGACAATTAGGGTGATACTGTCTGTGGTAGCCAGCTCTAACTTAGAGCTGGAACAATTAGATGTTAAAACAGCATTTCTGCATGGTGAATTGAATGAGCAGATTTTTATGTCACAGCCTGAAGGTTTTGAGGATCCTAGGTTCCCAAACCATGCTTGTTTACTGAAAAAATCATTGTATGGTCTTAAACAGAGTCCTAGGCAATGGTATCTTAGGTTTGATGCTTTTGTAATTAAACTAGGATTTCGTAGAAGTGAATATGATAGCTGCTGCTATTTTTGTGATATGAATGGTGTTAAAGTGTTTATTCTGCTGTATGTAGATGATATGCTGTTGGTTAGTCAATCTCTGATTGTTATTAATGAATTGAAAGCAAAACTGAGTGCTGAATTTGATATGAAAGACCTAGGAAAAGCTAGAAAATTTTAGGTATGATAATTGAAAGAAATAGGCAGAACCTTTGGTTAAAGGTTCATCAAAGACCTTATTTAGAGAAAGTTATCTCTAAGTTTGGTTGTTTGGAAGGGAAACAGGTTCCTGTTCCCTTGGCTTCTCATTTTGTGTTGGATAAATCACAGTGCCCTAAATCTAGTGCTGAAATTGCTAAAATGCTTAGTATACCTTATGCAAATGCTTTAGGTTCTTTGATGTATGCCATGATTAGTACACGACCTGATCTATGTTTTGCTATTTCATTGCTTAGTAGATTTATGTCAAATCCTGGTTATGATCATTGGTTAGCATTAAAGCATGTGTTGAATTATGTGAGAAGTACTATTGATATTGGCCTGTGTTTTGAAAAGAGGAAATGTGATAATGTATTGGTGGGATTTGTGGATGCTGATTTTGCGGGTGATAGGGATAGTAGAAAGTCTACTTCTGCTTATTTTATCACTGTGAATAATAACTGTGTAGCATGGAAGTCTCAATTAAAGTCTTTAGTAGCTTTATCAACTACTGAAAGTGAGTATATTGCTATCTGTGATGTTGTTAAGGAATGTTTGTGATGAATGGTTTTCTGCAGGAAATTGGTTTGAGTAGTGATAGTGATGTGCCTGTTATTTTTACAGACAGTCAATCTGCTCTTATGTTAAGTAAAAATCATGTGTACCATGAACGTTCTAAACATATATCTGTTAAATATCACTTTGTGCGAGATTTGATTGCTAGAGGTGTTGTGAAATTGTGCAAAATTGATACTTCTGTGAATCCTGCTGATATGGGTACCAAAACCGTTACTAATACAAAGTTTCGGTTGTGTTTGGACCTGCTCTTTATTGAGTAAGGACTGCAGGTACATGAGCTATGAAACCGGGTATTTAATCCACTATGCTGAGAAGATTAGGAAGAGATCAAGTTGGTGAAGTTCAGTTGATGCTAACTCCAGCTTCAGGGGGAGATTTGAAGTATGAAGCTGGTTATTTGTTGTTGCGGCCCAGATTCAAATGAAAGCCCAATCTGTGTGCTGTGCCATATGAGCCGTTGATTAAGAATTGATCGGACGGCTGGAGATGAGTCATATATAAGGATCGCAAGCTGGACAGAAGCCCTAGCACACACAGAAGAAACACAGCTCTCTCCGCTGCGCGCAAAAGGCGATTCAAGCGTTCTTCGTTCAATCTCCAGATTGCGTGAGGTTTTGAGTGAACAGGTGTTATAGTGTGTAATAATCAGGTTTTGTAAGTTGCTGCTCGGTTTGTGAGCAGTGACGCTCATGTGTTGAGCATCTCCATTCTTGAGCGGTTTGTTTGAGTGTGTGAGGGTGAGATCTGAGTTGCTGTACACTGGATATTGTGTTGTTCGCTTTGGCTGCCGGTTCGTGGTAGCAGTATAGTGGATTAGAGCCCGGTAGAGCTCAACGTGGATTACGACGACGGATCTTTGATCCTGAGGAACCACGGTAAAATCTGGTGTGTCACTGTCTTTAATATTCTTGCATGCAATTTCTTCATCTAGGTTTTACAGGTTTAGAATTGTTTGTTAGAATTAGCTTAAAGAACTGATTAGTTCAGTTAGGTTAAGCCTTGTAGTCTGAATATAGATTACAACACCTTCAACGGTGCTAAACGAAGTGTTGTTGTATCGGCTACTGTTGTAAGTCATAAACATATAACATCACTTTTCCAAAATATGCGTTGTTGTAAGTCATAACATATAACAACATTTTTCCAGAGTAACCGCAGTTAAAAGCCAAACATATAACAACGATTTTCCAAATTAATCGTTATTCTATGTCATAACATATAGCAAATCCAAAACAAATGTTGTTGTAAGTCATAACATATAACAGCCGCTTTTTCAAAATAAGTGTTGTTGTAAGTTATACTCCCTCTGTTCCTTAATGTTTGTCCACTCTCCTTTTTGATTGTCTTCTAATGTTTGTGCACTTTCAATCGTTCTCAACTGCACATTTTACCTTTGTACTCATATTTTTGCAAACAACTCATTCACAACCACACATTACATACTTTTCTCTTAAAAACCGTGAAATAAGTGTTTTTGGACAAACAAATGGGGATAGAGGGAGTTACATTTAACATCGCTTCTAGAAATAAGCGTTGTCATAGCATACGCAATGTTAAATATTTTGACATTTATTAGCACCTAATTATAAAAACGTTGTACAAATAAAAAATGTTGTAAAAATAAGTAACTTCTATGTCTTATTTTTTCACATTTAAAAACACATTTTATGTGCAATGTTAATTGGCTTTACCATATTTTTTTAATAATATTTAATGATAAAGGCGTTAAAAATAAAAAATTATTTAAAAATATATAAAACTTGATATATAACAGCATTTTATATTTAAGCGCTATTATATGATATTATTTAACATCATTTTTATATAGGCGCTATTAAATGATATTATTTTACAGCGCCTTACTGTGTAAGCGTTGTGGTATGTTGTTCATCAAATTTTGATCATTTTAGCTAAAGCATTTGATGAATTAAAAAATAAATGTGATTTTAATGATTTCAATAATTAAGTTGAAAAATGCTACTTTCAAATTTACAAATTTTTGCATTCTTTGTTTAAATATAGCATGAACTTGACTTGATCATTCATATGTGATGAATCTTTAAGCTAGGTTGTGAAAACATTAATGTAAATTTGTAAATTTGAAATCATTAAATGATAATTAACCGTGTATTAGATTTCAGTGTAAACATTAAATGATAAAAAAAATTATGATTTTAACGAATTTTTTATTATTTTAACTTACAGAGGTGCTTTTTGATAAAAAAAGATGTCAAATGTTTTAAATCATAAAAATTAAAATTTGATTTTATATTTAACAGCGCTTTTACATAAAAAGTTGTCTAGACCTTAAATCAAAACCCGAAATCCTAAAATATTGGGTATGTTTGAAAAAACAGAATGTAGTAAAATATTAAATAATATTACAAAAATGGGGGTTGAACCTAAGACTTACGGAATAAAATTTAATTTCATACCCACTTTAAGAAGCTTGGTTATAATAATGCGAGAAGAAGAAAAAAGAAAGATCGAATTACATAATATTGGGAGGTGCGATAAGAAATTGAATATATATATATATATATTTTTAAGGTTCTTGACACGCGGTTTCTCAAAAAATGTATCGGCATGAGAACAATTGGAGATGAAAGCGTATAATCTTGTATTGAAATTTTGAAAAGACAAATTGAAAATAAAAATTCACATATTTGCTTAGGAGCCATATAACATTATTTTTGAATATTTTCTTACTTTTTTCGACTTAACACATTTTTCACATGTTTCTATTTTGTGCCAACACTTATCATTTTAAACTTCATTTCACTTCATTTTTTCGATGTAGACAGGAGGTTGATACACCTCCAATAAAAACATAAGAACAGAAAAAACTTGTCTTTAAGACAAAGAAAAAGGGAGTTGTGAATTCCGCTTTCCTCCTCTCCTCTGCTCAAACGATAATGTCTTGACTATAATTTATGCTCGTTCTTTGACTTCGCCAATGATGCTTGGAATTGCATAAACGTTATTCCAATTCCATGAATTGCTTCTTGCATATTTAGCCAAGTAGTCTGCAACAGTATTGTAAGCAATGTCCGGATCGAATTGAGGTATAACCTATGTAAATGGCCCAAATTGCCACTAAGCTGTCGGATATAATAATAACTTCATCCAGCATCAACTCTTCTGCAAGTTTCAAGCCACACAAAATATTACTAAGTTCACTCTCCAATATTAATACACAGTTAAGTGTATAATTGGCAAACACCCCTAAGAACACTTTGTCACAAATCGCCAATGCTGCTTATCCTCCAATCATGTCTCTGCTGTTCCATGAACCATCACAGCAGATGATACGAACCGAGTTGGTTGTATCAGATTAGATGAACACATGAAGGGCATGAGATAATGGAAGATATTGAGATGGAAAATTGAAGAAGATGAGATTAGGGTTTAGAAGAGTGAAAGGGATAGAAACTGATTAATTCATTCATTACCCCCAAATGAGTTACACACTAGTCCATTTACAGTAAACACAATACAAATACTTTCTAATATTTAATTATCAATATATTCATAACTTTCCTCCCGCCTTAAAAGGGACCATGTCCTCAAGGTCAATATGCTTCTGGTGGTCTTGGTAATGAAAAGAATAATAACATAACTTCACGCCTCCATATTGTATAGGTCACTGAAAGATCAACCTCATGATCTAAATCAACAGAAAGGTCTTCATTCTCTTTTAAGAGCAAAATATGACTAGGAACATTGTTGTCTGCTTCCATATCAGCGCAGTCAAAAGGGTTAGTATATGATTCAGAATAAACAACAGCAATGATTAAGCAATTGGACATAATGAAGTTGGACTTTAGCATTCTACAATAAAAGATCAAGGACAGTTCTCAAAGAAGACTCAATCAGAAACACAATGAAGTTTCTTATTGCTTGAGCTTGATCAGAATCATAAGACATGGGAGATAAATACATTATGCTGATGACGGTTAATCGTAAATAGTTCCCGCCTCCATCAACACTTAAAGTAACATTGCTCTGCCCATAGCAATCCATGAAAGTTTGAGGTTCAATACTGGCAAATACGGATGATTGGTCAATTGTAATAGCAGCGATCAATGAAAACTCAAATATCGACTCGTTACTTTGGATCAAGGATAATACTAAACCCCTGAACACATCCTCAACATATTTCCTAAGAGTTAATTGACATGATAGTTATCATACCTCCAAAGACTCCCATGTTTGTACTCAATGATATCAAAATGTTCTCAAGTTCGTACCTAATGTAACAAACTCCCACCCAGCAAGATCATTTAAAAGGATAAGGATGTGTCCAACTTTGTCATATTCACATCTATACATCAACCTCTCTGCTGCTTCAATTATATCATTCTGTGGAGAAAACATACGAATCTCCCTTCCAATTGAATTTAACTCAATCCAAGACTACAATAAGTAACACGAACCTTCGATTTGACCAATAATGCTAACTAGTGGTAATGAAATAATTTCATATGAGTAATCTCCATTCAACCTTTCCCCTCGCTTTTCAACACTTACAAACCTAACTTCCCTGACAGCAGTAATGTCATAATGTGTTTGTCCCACCCCAAAGTTGTAATCATATGATTGATTGGCTTTTAATGAGCCAATTAATCGTAAGAATATCCGAAAATTGTGAGAAAATTTATTCTCAGTAACAGCTACACATATAGTGTTCACCTCAAAACTTGTGCCTAACCCCATAATCAAAAATATCCTTGGAATAATAACCTAATGAGGATTGACTACCAAATAAACAAATTGCCTCCACTGTTTGTCACGTTTTATTTGCCCCTAGCCAACAACAGATCAACAGGCATAATCGACTTCCTAAAACCAACAAACTGCAGAATCGCGGTCAAGAAATTTGATGATTTGCAACCTGCTGCGCCCCATGATCAAGTACATTAGCAATGATAATACTCACCTCAAACCAACACAAATATTTTTGCAGATAAGAACAGTGATTCCTATCCATATAAACCTCAAACTCAACCATACAATTGGTTGCCTGAGTCGTTGTTAACAGCCAAAATAGCATCTCATGCCTCTTGATCAAAGAGAGCACTAAAGCTCATTGTTCCATAAAATACCATAAGCAATCAGATACCATGATGTTAGAATCCCATACATGAATACAATATTCATTGTGATCCATATGCACTACTTACTAACAATTCCCTCAACAAGACCACTGCTCCCATAATTTTCATCACAGCCTGCCTATGCATATCATCAACCACCATTATTGACTTCAAGACAAGATTTGCAGTGATAGTCCTCCTCTTACTACATTTTAAAAAAATCTCTACATATATCTTTCACTTCTGAAAATAGCAACTAGTTTATCATCCACCAAGCATGTCAGTTTAACAACAACATTTGTAATGGAGACACTCTGAGTCAAGCCAAAAATCTGAGTTAAGTTTGGAGGATGCGGAGGAGGTTTCGTGGCCACTAGTTCTTCAACATTCACCTTACTAGCAATAAACCATTGATCATGGTGCCAAGCAAATCTTAATGAGTCAAAAAGTAAGAAAAAATTCATGCTGACAATTTTATGAACACCTAGAGCGCAAAAACTGAAAGTTTTGTTCTCGAATTCTGATTCCCAGATCCTTCCTCAACAACATTTTCATGCAATACTATCATTGAGTCAGTTATTCGGCCAGGGCAAACTCCTTATGTGGTGTCTTAATTGAATTCATATTTGAGGAAGAAAACACCGGCAGTGGTTCATAAGAGTCACTTCATTCTCATACACAACTATTTCTGAATCTGAAAGACTGAGATGTTTTAAAGGTTCTGATAGGCGGATAACTACTTCGTCAAGGTCCGTGATGGCAGACACTCTGTTGATGATTGCTTCAGCCTCTCAGGCACTATATTACTCAATCCCACAATAATAGATTTAGAGTTGGGATATATAGTCGACTGTGAAAGAGGTTGCAGACCTTTCTTTCCAAAGTTGGTAACCATCCTTTGTAAGTTTTCCGTTTGTGTTTTAATAATCTCATTCTGATGTTGTGATAATACTTTCATCCTTTTAAGACGTTCGTTGATTTCGATGAGTCTTCTGTTAATATTTATCAGAGCTTCTATATCTTCCGGGCTAAAGTCATCTTCAAGTTCCTGCTGACTTATCTCGACATTCGACTCTCATGAAGAAGCACCATTTGATACGAACCGAGTTGGTTGTATCGGATTAGATGAACATATGAAGGGATGAGATAACGAAAGAGATTGAGATGGAAATTGAAGAAGATGAGATTATGGTTTAGAAGAGTGAAAGGGATAGAAATTGATTAATTCATTCATTACCCCCAAATGAGTTACACACTAGTCCGTTTATAGTAAACACAATACAAATACTTTCTAATATTTAATTATCAATATATTCGTAACACCAGATCAGTGTTTTATTCAAATAATTTGGAGGGTTGCCCTGAGGTTGGATTAAACCAATTAGCCTTTTCTTTTCAAACTTAGTTTTTAAGCTTTTAATCTTCATTGAGCATAGAGCGACTGTCCAACCCTCTTCCTCATGTGCTAAGAGGTTTCGGTTTTTCCATATCACTAATGTCGCTTTGTTTGCGGTGGTAACATCATGAAGGCTTCTCTCCCAAATAAAATACCAAAACCATTATCCAATTGTGTTCTCTAAAGCCTCTGGCCAACTAATCTTTAAGTTTTCCCATACTCCTTTGTCCACCAACATTTGAAGAGGAGGTGAGATAGTGATTCTTCCACAAAGCCACACACAGGACACTCTACACTTAGTTGACATCCTCTATTTCTCAGTTTTGACTACACTGGTAAGCCACCATAATAAAGTCTCCACACAATTATCTTGACATTATCAGCAATCCTCAATCTCTAAATTCTCCTCCATAATTTTTGAATGTAGATCAGGATTTGATGATTCTCCTGAGGTGTTGCTTTGTGTCTCCTTCCATTGCAATGCTAGCTCATAACCTTTTTAACAGAATAAATGCCATCTAGAGAGTATTTCTATCTCACCCCAATTTGGTTGTGTTCTTCCATAATGGTTGTAGTAAACATTTTGCTGACCTTACAAAGACACTTCCAAGTGTATGAGTCACTCTGTTTTGGGATCAATTTAGCTATGTTAGCCCCCTTGAAATACTTTACTTTGTAGATTTTACTGATAGAAGATCCGGATAGGATATGAGTCTCCAGAATTGTTTCATGAGCATTGCATTGTTTGAACTTTCAAAACAATGAAAATCCATTCCTCCCTTAGTTTGCTCCTTTGAAGAATGTCTCTCCTGATCCAGTGAATACTGTTGTTCTGCTTATTGTTTGACCATCAGTAGTTGACTGCCACATATGATAGTCTGTTACATAATGTCTTAGGTAATTTAAAGCAACTCATCGCGTAAAGGGGGATAGCTTGCAGTCCACCCTTGATCAAAGCCTCCTTACCTGCTGCTGAGAGGAGGAGGGCTTTTCAATTCTGCACTTTTGGCACATTCTATCCTCAATAAATCTAAAGCCTTCTATTCTGTCCTGACACATGATTAGTGGTAAACCCAGATATCTTGTATGTTTGGGAACAATACCCATATCGAGGAAATGTTGTTCATAACAGTCTGCACTTTTGGCACAGTCTCGATGTCACCGAGTTAATGTTGTTACCACCCCTAATTTCTGATTTCTCGTAATTTATTTTCTGGCCCGTAATAAGTTCATAACTAGACATAATTCTTTTCAGCTCACGCAGGTGTCTAAGCTAAGCTTGTATAAAGAATATACAATCATCAAATACGAATAAATG
>QZGG01002917.1:0-25000 GCA_006409495.1 Sedum album
CCGGAACGATTGCGCTTTCACACTGCCTCAAGTGCTCAAATCGACATCGGATGTACTTTCATGAACTACAATAGGGTGCAAGGAGTTTTGATTAATTTTAAATTAACTTCATTGTCGGTCCATAAAAGACTAATTAGGTTTTTAGGGTAAACATAATTAATTAGATTAATTAAGCGTAAATTGGGTAATTAATTTTTTATTCGTATTTTATTATATGTCAACAAGGTCAACGTGAGAATCACCGGTTGACATGTGAAAAAGTTGTGTTAAAGAGTTGTTACATTTGTGGGTGGTTAAATCAAAAATAAATTTGAAGCGGTAGTTTTATTAAAAATGTGGTATTGAAAGGATGGTTTTCGCCAAAAAATCCTAAACAAAAAATCGAATTTGTAACCGGTGGTTAAATTGGAAATGTTTCTCTTAGGAGTGAAGTCTGTGGGGCCATAAGCTGATCCTTGAGCATCCAGCGTGTGTTGATAGAGTGACACGTGTATTAATTAGGACCAACCAGAGAGGTCAAAATCATCTTATCATCGTAAATATTTTATTTTGTTGCTGACTCTGCTCTGCTCCCTGCTGCTAGCAATAGCTAGAGAAGCCATGATCGCAAGGACGCTCATCGTTTCATGTCCCTTGTCACTGGAAGCTTATTACTGCCACAAGCTGTCCCTTGCTTCCTCGAATTATTCCAACAAAAGAAAGCCTTCATTTTTATTAGCGGTGTCAGTTACTAGTGATACCTTAAAGTTGAGGAGCAGCAAGAGGAGACTAGAAACCATTAAAGTGTGCGCAGAAGTGAAATCTGATCAGTCTTATAACGACTCAACATCAGTTCCTCAAGCCGTGAAAGACGCTGCCACGATTCTGCTGCTCAAGGAGGAACAGGAAGACACCGGTTGGCAGCAGGGATTTCCTAAGCGTTGGGTTATCGTCATTCTCTGTTTCTCCGCTTTTCTTCTATGTAATATGGACAGGGTCAGTTTTCTCTGCCCCATTTTTCATAAATAAATTTTGTTTTCTACAAGTAATCTGCTCTGACACTCACTCCACCAGGTGAATATGAGTATTGCCATACTTCCCATGTCAGCCGAATACCATTGGAATCCTACTACTGTTGGTTTGATACAGTCATCTTTCTTTTGGGGATATCTGCTCACTCAGATTGCTGGAGGCATTTGGGCAGACACTGTTGGTGGCAAGCAAGTTTTGGCCTTTGGTGTTATTTGGTGGTCTGTTGCAACTATACTTACCCCGGTTGCTGCAAAGCTTGGTTTGCCGTTCCTACTCGTCGTACGTGCTTTCATGGGGATCGGTGAGGTAAATAGCTTTCCTTTTTGATCATTTTGTTCCTGCAAAAGAAGATAGAAATAGTAAGTGATACTTGTTTTACAAATGTAATTCCCCTCCAGGGCGTTGCCATGCCTGCTATGAACAATATTTTATCCAAATGGATCCCGGTTGCAGAGAGAAGTAGATCATTAGCGCTGGTTTACAGCGGAATGTATTTGGGATCTGTTACTGGTCTAGCCTTCTCGCCATTCTTGATACATACCTATGGCTGGCCGTCAGTCTTTTACTCCTTTGGTTCTCTTGGAACAGTATGGATAGCACTTTGGCTAAACAAGGTAACATGCTCGAGTTAATAGAAAAAATTGTTTCTTATCTTTCCCTAATGCTTGATCTTTTTCTTTAGAGGAGCCCACTAATTGTTTATCATTGCAGGCATACAGTTCCCCTCTCGAAGATCCTCAAATTCATCCTGAAGAAAAAAAGCTGATTTTGGGTAATGAAGTTCCAAATCCACCTGTTAAGACGATACCATGGGGGTTGATCCTATCAAAACCACCTGTTTGGGCATTAATAACATGTCACTTTTGTCACAATTGGGGAACTTTTATTCTCCTCACTTGGATGCCAACATACTATAACCAAGTAAATCTTTTGTTTCTCTCCTGTTTCAGTTTACTTAAAAAATTGTTACTCGAAAGAAAAGTTGTTTGCCTTGACTGCCAGGTGTTGAAGTTCAATCTCACGGAATCTGGACTTTTTTGTGTATTACCATGGCTTACTATGGCATTCTCTGCAAATCTAGGCGGATGGATAGCAGACACATTAGTGAGCAAGGGCATGTCGGTCACCACTGTTCGTAAGGTAAACAACGAACATGAGCCTAAAGGACACAATGCTAACTGCTGACAACCGTTTGTATCCCCTTTGTCGCAGTTTCACAACTTATTTAATGTTGCGTTTGTAGATCATGCAGTCAATCGGGTTTCTTGGCCCTGCTTTTTTCTTGACTCAGTTGGGTCATGTTGATTCCCCTGCAATGGCTGTCTTATGCATGGCCTGCAGTCAGGTATGTATAATGTGTTTGTATGAAAGCAATATAAGATTTGCTATACACATACTTGTTGCATCAATCCTAAGACTGATACAAAAAAGTCAATATTAAGAGTTGTTTTTATTTCAGGGAACTGATGCGTTCTCACAATCCGGTCTATATTCAAATCATCAAGATATTGCTCCCCGGTATTCGGTGAGTCTTTTCCAGCTTTCAATCTGCTCTTTTGGGCATAAATAACTGATTGAGGTTGTTTGTATCAATCATGCAGGGAATTTTGCTCGGTCTATCAAATACTGCTGGAGTATTAGCTGGTGTACTTGGGACTGCTTCTACTGGATACATATTGCAGCATGGTTGTTTTCCTTTTTCTCCATTTTGTTTCCGTGCAATCTTGTTACAGTGAATGTACTAATACTTGACTGCTCAATTAGGTTCATGGGATGACGTATTCAAGGTATCAGTGGGCTTATATTTGGTCGGGACAGTCATTTGGAATCTGTTTTCAAGTGGAGAGAAAATCGTGGATTAGACTAATGGTGGAATATCAAGGTTTCATTTGGAACCAGCTGCACACTGCTGCAATTTGCGAATTCAGGAAGCATGAAACTAAACTACAATGTATCCAAATTTTTTTTAAATGGTGCGATATGAGGACTTTCCAAGAGGTCACCCAAATAGAGTCTTAATCAGTTGACTGGCATGAAAAATCCGCGATGAACTTTCAACTGTGCCCTTAAGCAGTCTTGAGTTTCAACAGGGCAATTTTTACTTCGTAACAACTAGAGGAAAGTTACACTAAGAAATAGGAAAGGGGAAGGCCTCAGCTTGGTTGGTATATCTGTAAAGACGGACATCAGTTTTGTAACGGTGTGTGCATCTATAAATGCATGGAAAATCCAGATTATTTACAAACTGTTCAAAACTGGGCCAATATCAAGTTTATGCAAGTACACTCCCCTCATCGTACGGTAAATATTATATTATGTTCTTTTTGGAATTTTCAATTCAAAATTCGAAATTAATCGAGTGTGATCAAAAAATGTTCTAAATGGAATGTGAAGCCAGTAAGTCGCTAGGCCAGATGGTCCGGTGTTCAGCCAAGCCCAAAGTCAGCAGGGTATCGACGTCGACAAGTCTCAGCCAATCAAAGTAACACATCGTGTATCGTGAGGTGTGGTGCAAACATATGCTATTTAAGTATCATAAAGAGGAGCCACTAGGGTGGTGTCCTAGTAGTGACAAGGAGTCTTCATAAACTCCTTAACTCAAGGGTCATGAAGGAGGCCTTTTCTATTCTCTTTCCTAAGATTTGTCATGTAATGATATAGTTTCCATAGTGAATTGTAATGCTCGAATTGAGCTTGTAATGTACCCATTGTAATAAAAAAAGTATCGCAAAGAGGAAAGAACCAAGACTTATGCTTCTTCTCCTTCTCGCTGCGATTTTTGAGTTTTCATCTCAGTTTTCGTTCTTGATCGTTTCCTTGACTTCCAATGAATGCATGTGTGTGCTGGTGTTAGAAACGTTGAAGAGGAGAGTGTGAGCTATAGTTTGAGCCTATATTTAGCACGGCTAAGGGAGGAAGCTTTACACAAGAGTTTTGTGAGTTAGGTTTCTTTCTGAGTGTGCTTAACATACATCTTGTGTGGTGTTTTGCGGTGTCTCTGTAAACGGACGATGCCGAATTCTTGCTGGAGTGATAGTGGATTAACCACGCCTCAGAGCTCAACATGGAGTAAAGTGTTTGTGCACATATAATCACGGTATAATCGGTACCTTTCTGTGCATGTTAATATCTTGATTATATTTTGACTCAGTTAGATGATTTAAGCATTATTGTTTAGATCTAGTTGTTAGAAGATTTTATATAAATATCCATTATGAGACCGTAATATTTATCGAATATTTAAATATGCTATTATTAAAGATAAATCTATTAATATAAGTGATCAAATATTGGTTAAGATTTTGGTGTGATAATTATGGTCATAGGAATATCTTGGGTAGATACCAAAGTGATAATTATCAATATCCTTTGAGGGACAAATTTGATAATTACCTCGTTTATAGATGCTAGAGTACATCTATAAGTAGGGGTTATGGCCCCGGTCTACCGCATAGTTTCTAACTTTCTTCACTCTCAGGAGACTTCTGGATAGAGACATCCCACTAGGCTAGAAGCACCAACCCGGTGTAATGCGTAACAATTCAGGTTTGTTGTTTCAGCTTTTTTATTTATTCCTACGAAAAACGTTAGGATATTAAAGCTTCCGCATCAAGGTACGCACTATGTACAATTTCAGTTTTTTATGCTTAATCATCGATATGGCTATTTACGATCCTAGCTGAATCACGCTATATAATGTTTCCGCTACGCAACTCTGATAATTTAATTATAAAACTAGTTTGTACAGTTTGTTTGCTACGGTACATTAGTGCCTTAGAACAATGGTTCTTGCTAGAGTAGAATTATAATAGTGGTATCAGAGTCGGAATAGTAGATTCTGTGCGAGTTTGGTGGTCAAAACTGTCCAGTTTGTGGTTCAGTTCAAACCACAGGAACAAACTCGAACAGTGATCGAGTCTGGTGCAGTTAGCTTCTCACCTCACTAGTTGTTGAGTATTAAACTGACATCAAATCAAATTTAGAGTAATTAGATTGTCTAAAATCTATTTCTTGAGAATTTTTTACTTCATTGATCAATCTTTCTTAATTGTTTTGCGAGGGAAATGTCTGCAAGGCTTAAACTCTATTAGGAAGATAGACTTTGGAGAATAAAAAATGGTCAGACGACCAGAATGAGAAGAAGGCTAAAATTAAACCAGGAGGCCTACAACTTGCTAGTCTTGAACCTGACTGAACAAGTCGTGAGGAAAATTAGAACTTAAAACGCGGTTGGTCTGTTGGAAAGGTTAGGCACTCTCTTTTCTATTCAGCAAGTACCTAATCTAGGATACCTAAAGGCTTAAGTGTTCGCTTTAAAATGGTTTACATTAAGAGAATAGATGACAAACTAACTTTGTTCCCGAATGATATTGATATGCTCTTTATGAAAAAAAGTATTATGCTGATATTAATGAACTCTCCACCTGTTACTTATTAGCTTATTAAGAATCTTTTCAATATAATGGTACTCTGCCGAGTTATGACACATTGTTTGCTGCTTCGAAAACTTGGGAGAGAGAATTGAAAAAAGGTGATTCAGGTTTCTTTGTTACAAACACGGGTAAAAGTAATAGTAATAATAATAAGAATATTTCAACTTGTAACAATAATGCATTTATGGGTAAAGGTGATTCAGATAAAGATACTAAGGGTCAAAAAGAGACTAGAAAGTGTAATTACTTTGAAAAAATTGGTCATCTTAAAAGAATTGTTACAAGTGACAAAATAGAGCTAAAATTGAAAATGGAAATGATAATAATCTTGCTACTACTGCTACTAATTGTAATGAGTGCTTGACTAATTCCACTGTTATCTCCCAAAAACTCCCAGTTTCTCTCTCTTTCACCAGCTCCCTCTGCTACGTCTGGCGTAGCAGATGCTATGAGCTTGGCTCGCGGCGACAAGGCTGTTGTGAGCGGATAGGATACTTGTTCGATCAATTCTCAAGGCTCGCACAACTGGCTGGTTCACTCCCTCGATTTTCCACCGCCGTCGTTCACTACACCATTTTACCCCTTATGCAACGTTAGAAAATTTGTGGTCTATAGTCTAAAAACGTGGCTTAAAATGAAACGCAACGACCCGTCGTTGCATAAGTGAACGTTGCTTAACCCTCGTTGCATCGATTTATGCAACATGTACAATTTTGTGCATGTGGCATAAAATATATCTTACAAGACAAACAAATCATGTTGCAAGGAAAACGTGGCATAAGCCCAATTTTATGCAACAACCATTATTTAGTATATGCAACACCCAATTTTAATTTTTAAGTGACACGAATTAACAAATTTTATGAAGTTAATACAACATTTTAAAACCATTTCTTTATATATCAAAATAGTTACATAAATCTTGTATACAAAAATTCCCTACATCCAAAGTTTGACTTTGGATTATACAAGTTGAAAATGCCCTACATCCAAGGTTTGGCATAGCGTAGTTCCAAAGGCAGCAGCTTGGCCGGGTCATGGTAGTTCCAAACGCATCATGAATGGGTTGAGGAAGGCGCCATTCACTACTTAGCCTATTTCTTGCACAACGAACACTTGCAAACTGTGAAAATCAGCTGGATAAGCATCATGTGTCATAACATAAACTTAACATATGAGAAAGCTTATTGAAAAACATGTTAAGCTTATGGTTGAAATGGCATTCCTTGAATTCAGATTGCTTGCAAAATATGTTAAGAGAAAAAAGACATGTATTGATAATTTTCACAAATCTGAACTATCAACGAGGTCTTGTGTAACTCAAATATTGAAGTCAAAATAAGCCTTAGTGGATTATAAAAGGCTGAGCAGTTGTCTAAGTTCTGATCGTAATTTATCCTAATGAACCTACACACATCAAAATAAATAAATAACTCCATATTGAAATAAGTGGTTTTGCATTACCGAATTCTTTATAGATGTCTTGGCACTTTCTGGTCCTACTCTTCAAGCACTTTCAATTTCCCAGTACCACCTCCAGCGAACCAGAGCCTGCAGTTGCGGTACCTGGATTGCTACACCAAGATTCATTACAGGATAACTAAGAAGTGACAGAACAGAAACAATCAGCAACCTAAACTAAAATAATCTAAGCTAAGATCCATAAGATAGATAAGTTTGAAGAGAATCCAGAACAGGTATACCAAATCTACAAACAATCAAAATTACACAATTGACTCCTCCCTCAAGCTGACGACTCCGACTCGTTGCCAGACGACAAACTCAAAGCCATCCCTTGTAAGCAATTGTAACAGAAATTAGGGTTGTTCTAGTTGGTTGGCTGGTTGACGGCGGATTTAGAGGCGACATTATTTTGGTGTGGCTAAGGTTACAACAATTAGGGTTTCTTACTCTTTTTTATTTGTGAAATTTGATTCAAAGTTATAAAATTTAGCATTGCCTCCCTTAATTTTCATTTTCCCTCCCTACAAATTTGGTAACCAATCTTACAAATTCATTTGGCTCCAAAAACCAAACAATTCAACGAGAGGGAATCCAAAACTGAATTTCATTTGAGTGGAACTCACCAAAACGTGTCCAATTAAAACTGAATTTTTATTTAAAAATGTAATTGTCATTAAAATTAAATTTAAATTTAAATTAAAGAATGAGATTTATTACTAAAAGATTTACTTATCCATATTTCTTGAACATTTTCATGTCTTTATTAAATTTATTACTTTTCATAATTTTGTCAAAATAATCAATTTAATTTCGTCATAAAGTCTAATAAATTTAATCTTATGCTTCTACCTATTAAATTCCGACTTGCGTATCCTGATACTCTTTAGTTTTTACTAATTACGGTATCTAAATTCGCTTAATTTGCTTAACTGAAAAATGTGCCGTTGGGTTTAATCTCCATCAATTTTGTGGACATTTTCATGTGAGTGTCCCGTACAAGGATCCGCTTAAGCAATACTGTCTCAGATGACCCTAGCTAAACCTCAACTCAAGAACTTCAAGAAACCCTAACTAATGAACAACTGATTTACCCTGGTATCCTGATTGAAACTCGGTCAATCAGACTAATCCAGCAAAAGAAGTTCACTAATGATGAAAAGGATTACAATTACACCGATCAAGCTCAAGCTTCCTATCTAACCAATTTCTTGATTCGATACCTAATCTCCGACCACCAAAGCTATCTTCCCAAACTAACAGCTACTCGACTACTTCAATACTTAAACCTATCGAAGCTACCAGTCGATCACAGCACACAGTCTTGATTGCTTTCTTGGACGCAGATTGCAGAACTCGATTTTGAGAACGAAGACGATTGCGAATGATTGAATTGCGATTGATTCCGATTGATGCTTGTAGCGCGCGCCTGCCTTGGTTTAAATACTCCTTCATTAAACTGACACGTCAGCTCAACGTCAGTAATAATAATACTTATCCAAATATCACACGCTCCAAATATCCACGTCATCCTCTTCATTCTAATATCAATCCCTTGCTTCAGCATATCTGATCGCTTGCTTCAACTGTCCTTGAACAGAGCTTGAACAGAATAGAAATTCAACCTAACAGTTCCTTGACCAAGCACCTTACAAGCCTGATTATTTCCTAGTAAAACTTTACCACCATCCTCAGACTTATAAGTTTCAAACCAAGACTTATTAGGAGTCATATGATAAGTACAACCACTGTCAAGCACCCAAGAAACACCAGCATCTCTATCAGACACAGTCAATAGCTCAGCTGAGCCATAATCATCTTCAACCAAAGCTGCTTCCCCAGCCTTTGGTTTCTGATCTTTGTTCTTACGTTTAGGGCAATCCTTCCGGAAATGTCCTTCTTTATGACAATGGAAACACTTTAACCTTCTAGGTTCATTAGTCTGAGCATCCCCAGGTTGTGGTTTACCTTTAGGAGCATTCTTTTGATTATCTTTAGGTTTCTTAACTTTCTTTTTACCCTTTTTGACTATCAAACCTTCACCTGCAGCATCCTTAACACCAGACTCTATCATCTTAGACCTCAATGCAGACAAGACATCATCTAAACTTATAGAGTCCCTAGAATACCTCATAGTTTCAACAAAATGAGCATACGAAGCAGGTAAAGCATTCAATATTATCAAAGCCTGATCCTCATCATCAACAAGCACATCAATGTCTTCCAACTCAATTATCAGCTTAGCAAAGTCATCAAGGTATTCATCTAGGGGCTTATCATCAAGAATTCGGAAGTTCATAAGTTTACCTTTGAGAAAGACTCTGTTAGTAAGAGTCTTGGTCATGTATAAGCTTTCTAGCTTCAGCCATACCTCAGCAGCAGTCTTGAGCTTCTTCACTTGCCTCATCACCTTGTCTCCAAGATGAAGTATGATGGTGGAGTAGGCAAGTTCCATCAGCTCCTCCTTCTGCTCAGCACTCATGGTGTCCGGGAGCTTATCACCTCCTTGCAAAGCCTTAGCCACCTTCAATTGAACCAGGATAGCATACATCCTCTGCTGCCACAGGCTAAAGTCACCAGCACCATTGAATCGATCAGCAGGATCAACTCTTGTGAACGTCATTGCTCAATAGCCGCTCTGATACCAATTGTGAGTGTCCCGTACAAGGATCCGCTTAAGCAATACTGTCTCAGATGACCCTAGCTAAACCTCAACTCAAGAACTTCAAGAAACCCTAACTAATGAACAACTGATTTACCCTGGTATCCTGATTGAAACTCGGTCAATCAGACTAGATATGTCAAAATTACCCATTATCCGTTACCCGCCCTTTATCCGCCCGTTAAAATACCCGCCTATACCCGCCCGTTTAGAGATAAAGGGTAATCATACCCGTTATCCGTTTATACCCGTTTATTATAGGGTCGCCCATTACCCGCCCGTTATATTTCATTAGAAAAATTCATTAAGTTTTACTCATAAACTACCGTCAATCTACTAAAAAAATTAGATAATCATTTTCGTATTTTACAAATAATAGAATAATTGGTAAAATAAAAATATGTAGTTAAAGGGTAAATGAGTTATTAATGGATAAACGGGTCTTTAATGGGTAAACGGGTAAATTAATACCCGTTACCCGTTTATACCCGTTATCCTATATACCCGCCCGTTTATACCCGTTTACATAAACGGGTAAATAATACCCGTTACCCGTTTATGCCCATTACCCTTTATAACCGGGTCATACCCGCCCGTACCCACCCCATTTGACATATCTAAATCAGACTAATCCAGCAAAAGAAGTTCACTAATGATGAAAAGGATTACAATTACACCGATCAAGCTCAAGCTTCCTATCTAACCAATTTCTTGATTCGATACCTAATCTCCGACCACCAAAGCTATCTTCCCAAACTAACAGCTACTCGACTACTTCAATACTTAAACCTATCGAAGCTACCAGTCGATCACAGCACACAGTCTTGATTGCTTTCTTGGACGCAGATTGCAGAACTCGATTTTGAGAACGAAGACGATTGCGAATGATTGAATTGCGATTGATTCCGATTGATGCTTGTAGCGCGCGCCTGCCTTGGTTTAAATACTCCTTCATTAAACTGACACGTCAGCTTCGCGTCAGTAATAATAATACTTATCCAAATATCACACGCTCCAAATATCCACGTCATCCTCTTCATTCTAATATCAATACCTTGCTTCAGCATATCTGATCGCTTGCTTCAACTGTCCTTGAACAGAGCTTGAACAGAATAGGAATTCCAGCAAAATCTGAATCAACATTTCAAATGATTAATCATTAAAATGTGAAAAATTCCTATTCAAGCACAAAGTTCTTGAACTACTAGATGCATTTGCTTAAAATTGTGAGTCTCACCTACAAATCTTTATTGAAAGTCGTTTCTATCATGCAATCTAAATGACTAAACAAGATCAAAAGTAAGGTTTGGCTAGCGGAGGTTCTTCATCTGGAATAAGTAGAAACATGATCTACAGAGCATGTAATAAGAACTCACAATGTCGTGTGTGCTATATACAATTTCAAATGTGTGAGATTGTTCATCAACTTAATATGCTTTCATTTATTTAATCCTTATTTCTCTCTTTTTTAACTTATTTAAACCATTTAGGTAGTTCCGAGTGATTTTACTTATTCTCGACTTATCATTATCTCAAACAATTATTTCAAATATACAAATTCAATTTAATTTCTTTATCGTAATTGACTAGTTCACAATTAAAAAGTCAGGTCTAACAAAAGTTATTCCAATATTGTTTTGTTTATGATTTAGGGTTCATAGTTTAGGATTCAGGGGTTAGACTTTAGGTTTCAGGGTTTAGGGTTCAGGGTTTAGAGTTTATGCAACGTGTCACTAGTCATGCCATAAGATACGTCGCTTTGATAAGGTTTGTGCAACAATACATCTTCGTGGCATTTTCAAATGTGGCATAAGATGATTTTTGCAAAATTCTTATTTTTGTTAATGGAAATACATTTTATTATCTTCCTATTAAGAATTGGGGAACCCATTCTAACGGTTACCCCAATTCCAAAATATACGGACAAAAAATACCAGCACAGCAACCGGTTCATATAATCGCGAATTCGAAACTCAGTGTCAATTAGGGTTTGCGTCGTTCCGCTATCACAACTGTCGGCCGCAGTTTGTTTTGCTGCGAAGTTTTGATTTTGAATTCTCGATTGCGGTTTGATTGATATGGCGAACGTAAAGAAGGTTTCTTGGGCGCTGGATGGTAATCTTTGTCAAGTATTGTTACTGCTCTTATGATTAATCTTTCGATTCATGTTAGGGTTTCAATTACTTAGGAATTGCAATCTGAATATTTTGATGAATAAGGTTTTGCATTTTCTATATTTTTTGAATCTATGATTATGTGATGTCTTACAGCCTTACGCGTGCCGTAGTGGTGTAGTGCTTGAGTTTAACTCGGATATGCTTATTGTTAATTGTATATATCTTTTAGGTTCAGGGATATTGACATAATCTATGACATAAAGTGTAACAATACTTTATGTCCTGCAGCCGACGGTTGCGATTGCGGAATCTATGACATTTCAAGGATGCTGTGCAAGTTGCTCAATACTCCAAACACCAAGGCGGTGGGTGCTTATAAAGTTTTAATCGGTAAGTGTGCCAATATTGAGTTTTAATCGATAACTCAACCGCAAGCACCAAGGCGGTGGGTGCTTATTGAAATCCGTGATCACTTCCGAGCCCTAGCGCATGTGTTTTCTTTTTTGATTTTTTAGTTTTCTCAGCATTAGTTGATCTTAGCGGGTTCGGAAAGGCACATACTTGGAGTGTAAAAACTGAAGCTTTTTTGTTTAAGAATTGTATTTAGTTTGTTTTGTTTGATGTTTAGGAATGGATTTCAGAAGCCGGATAAGGTCAGAGATGCTACCAGACAAAGCAAGCAGTTGGAAGAACTCACTGGCAAAATGAGGGAGTGTAAAAGGTATTTATTCGTCTCAAATTCCTTACATGGCCTGCATTCGCTTAAACAGTTTGTTTTCTTGAAGCAAGATATATGCTTCCATCTTAGATTTGTTCGTGCAAATAATTTGCTTTGCATATTTCGGCTGATTAGGTCAGCTCACTCACGATCGTTCATCTTTATGATCTGTTTACGTTTTTACGAATTCATTGAATCTGCATTGTGTGTTTCCGTTTCTATGGTTTGACTGCATCGTCGTGGTTCTTTTTAGATTTGTGGTTTTTGCAATTGCTTAACTTTTGTTGTTGTTGTTAGATTTGTTGTGAATTGGCAGAAATGACGGGTGTGGCGAAACTGTTGTATATAGTGGTGAAGGATGAGGAGGAGAGGGAAAAGGCAGAGAGGAATGGAAAGGAGTCGTTTAGGTATACTAGGTCTATTTTGCAGAGTACTTTGCAATTGATGGGATGCAAGGCGCGACATGCTTTTAAGGTATGTTGAGGATGGATGGATGGTTGTTTGATCGAGGTACTGTTCGCATTTATACATATATGTACTGGTAGAATATAAGAGGGATAGAGTTGGTGAATCCTGTGTCCGATTTGAAATGTCTCAAATTGTTCATGATTTCATGTGCCATTTGGACATCTATCCTATATATAATTGGGGAAGTCTGCTATTAACGGTTATGGGTTGAAGCCACAATTTTCTACCAAATATACCCTTCTATCATTTAAACGAAATAAATGATAATTAAATAAACCGAAACAATACATTCCTTCACTGTTCATCTCAGAATTCCATCGTTTCGGATTCCCCCTCATCTGCCCATCCAGATCCTTGCATTCGCCCTTAAAACCGATGAAACCACTGCACATCCAACTCCGTTGGATTCTTATTCTCTTATAATTTTACGAAAATTGTTTTTTTATTGTGAGATATAGTTTGAATTGTTTGTTACAAAAGGGTTAGACTGTAAATTTGATTGATTGGGTAATTGGGGAATTCAGTGGTGTGTAGATTGTTGTTTGATGATGGTGTGCGGTTGGAATTGAACATAAATTATATGTTTCTTCTTTTGTTATTTTTTTTCTGTGTTTTTTTTTATTTTTATTTCATTCGGGTTTACATCTTGAATTATATTCCTTACAAAGTCTCAATTATTTTTATTTGATTTACCCCAACTACATATCTTTAATAAGTGCGTGTTTTGTTTTTTGTGAAACATCAATTTGGATTTATGTTTACTACTTCTTATCTGGAATTATAACTGGAAACAAAGTTATTGCTGTTTGTACTCAATGAAGATTTGGACGTGGATGGGTATAGCTGAATATCAATTAAATTTATAACATTGCTAATAATGTTCCTCTCAATGGTCTGGAGTAGGATATTCGGCATGATGCAAGTAGTAAAGTTGGATACACTATTAGAAGACAAGGTGTGTTTCTTAAGCTTAACTTCTTAATGAATTTTTTAATGGGTTTGTTTTTGAAACATTTGCATTTACTATCAAACTGAATATTGGAATGAACTTTAAATTTGTGCCGGTTGATGCTTACTGAGTTTTTGTGGAACTTTGTCGCAGGTTGAAGCTTTCTGAGGTTTGATCAAAAAAATTGCAAATGGGGAAACACAAGGTATAGTAACAGTTTGTGCTTCGGAGTTCTTACGATGTATAGTTGTTTCAGTTCATCCAAACGAAATGGATATATCATAAAATGTATATAATATTTTTTATTATAACAGTTTATACTTACAATTTAAAGTTACATACACAGGTTAGACTATGCACTCATGACTACACTTTTGTAATTCTGTTTAGGTTTTTAGTGATAATGAGACGTTGCTATTCTATTTGGTTTTTACGCTCCAGGGGTTCATAATGCACCAGTCTTAAGTAGGATGAATCATCTTACTTACAAAGTAGATGAACATATCTGACTTCACTACAAAAAAATAATGGAGAGCACGTTAATACTTCAAAAAATACTATTTATCAAGAAAATAGAAGTTTACCAAGAAATAAGCAACTAATATTTGCTCTATGTTGCAAATAGGAAAACTACTTGATAATTTAATCGAATGTGAAGTTATTTTTGTTTCCAACTTTTTCAATTTAAATTTAATGTCACAGGTTTTACTGTGCAGTGATAGCTAGTTCATAATAATTGGTAATTGATTGACGATTTGATTCTCCGACTTAATGCGACTGACTGCCCTATTAAAATTTGTAATTGGTTTTCAAGGACTTTCAAGTCAGTTAGTAAAGGATCAGTACCATATCACGCTCACACACTCAAACGGTGTACGCGCAACATGATACTGAGGGGGCAATTTGTAGGCACTAAAAATTTGTCAAAGTGCCAAGAAAATAAATAAATTATCATTTTTGAATTAATATTCAATTGATTATTAAAAAAAAATTGGGCCGACCCAATAATCTTATCGGGTCAGAAAGTAAGCCCGATCCAAAGTATGAGGCAAGCCCAAGAAGGAAGCCCAACTTCTCAAAAGCCCATCAAACTTCTCTATAAATAGAGAAGCAGTCATTTGGAAAAGAGACACACAAAATCGAGGAGAGGAGAGAAGAGAAGAAAGGAGAAACAGAGAAGAAGAAGAAGAAGAAGAGAAGGGGAGAAGAGGAAGTTGCAAAGAAAAGAAGACAACGCTCTCGACGAAGAATTCCAACTCGTGCAGTCAACAAGTGCATCCTACGCACCGCCTGTAAAGCAAAGCATCTCCAGCTCAAGCAGTCAACAAGTGCTCAACGCACCGCCTACAAATCAACTCCAACTCAAGCAGTCAACAAGTGCTCAACGCACCGCCTGCAAAGCAAATCAACTCTACCTCGCGCAGTCAACAAGTGCTTAACGCACCGTCTGTCAAAGCATCAACAACACACAAGTGAAATCAAGTCATCGCGACCTTCACTCATTCAAATCAACAAAGCATCAACAACACACAAGTGAAAGCAAGTCATCTCGACCTTCACTCATTCAAATCAACCAAGCTCACGCAGACACAAGTGTTAACAAAGTAGAATCAGAGGAGCAATAGAGAGTGAACACACAAACTTCTAAAAATCAACATAAAGAAAACATTTGTATCTCAGCTTCAGGAGCAATAGGGTTCTATGCCATTCTCATCACATTTTCTTCATTACTGCTCATCTGCAAATGTTTTGAACGGTACAAAATCCTTTCCTCATGGTGGATGATCTTTCATGTCTTGAATGGTGGATGATCTTTCAGAACCTTTCCCTGGTAACTTCATACATAAACAGGAGTGTTAAACAAACAATTCCATCATGATCAACGAACTCAATATTTTCTTACAAGGTTGAATGAATAATTCTGCTGTGAAAATTCTCATATGAGTGTAGTTATTGAAAAAAGTACTTACGATGCTGATGATTTTGTGGAAATGAAGTATCAAAACTTGTCAGTTGGAATTCATACTTGAGAGAAGTCGAGCAAACCATAAATGAGTCATTGGTTGTGATATACTCACAAAGGCGAGCAATGCATCCATCCAAGTTGAAGTACGCAGTTCTCTTGATAGGCAAACGGAAAGTTGTAATGCCAAACTCTGTTGTGGCTGACTGGCTGTAACGATAAATCAAAAATCATGATTACGTGACTGTAGAGGCAAATTAAAAATAGGATCGCGAAATTGATTATTTATAGATGGAACATGAAAACAACTACATTGATACAAAGGTAGCTCACAATCCAAAATTGACTTCAAACTCTCCAACGATGAGTCATCCCACTCAATCTTCCCCCTCCAACGCCAATACTCCTTGATAATTTACAACAAAGAAGCTTTAAAAGGTAGTCATCACAAACCCTATTCAATTTCTGCAACCGAAATCAACCGATAACGACATGGATATCAAACACATACGCTATCAAAGTTCAAATTATACCTTATGTATCCCAAACACACTTGGCAGGAACGAAAAGCAGAATCGGACAAAAATAGAGAACGTGAGTTGAGTAGCAAATTTGAAGAACCGAAACCCAAATCTGTAAAAGTTTAGATTTGAACGTGCGCGTTGGAGAGGAGTAATATCTATCTGCTTCTCAATCTGTGTTGCCACATGGGCTTTTTTACCTAATAGGCCATTATACAACATAGCGTTGGAGATGCTCTTAGGAAGCTCTTAGCCCAATTTGATACTCATACTTATTTGTTTCAAAACCCAACTTGGAGGAAAGTCGGACAAAGACCTATCATTAAGGTCTTTCTACAAACCCATTCCATATGGTAACTCCTGGGCCGTTGTCATGGGGCTAGTTAGGGCAGCTTTGATTCGTTTGATTAAATATTGCTCACTTTTCTTTTGTTTATCTATTTCTTTTCCAATGGTTTAATTTTTTTAAATCATTTGCTTAAATTAAAAATTTCTATTACTATTTATCAGTTATTTTTACACCCACACTTTCATTACTCTTTTAACTACGTGACAAAAGTCAAACAAATTGATTATTTTAGGACGGAGTGAGTAAGAAACGAAAGTATTGAATGGTGGTAAGAATAATAATTGCAGGATGGAGTTCACCTTTTTCTTTCTGTTTTTACCTTACATAGCAATACGTATAATTTCAGTTTGTTCACCTAAACTAGTCATTAAGAATTCTATGTTTTCTTGCTGATTGTTAGAAATCCAATATGAATGGTATCTCATGGGTCTTCGTTGTCATAGGCTAGATAAGGCAGTTTTTATACAATTGATTCTTTCAACTTTTCCTTTACTTTTTACTAAACATAAGCTTTATATTTTAATCTTAAATATTTTTTTATCCAAAGTGGATGGTTCCTAAAACATTTTTTATACTTATTAGCATTTTTTCCTTAGAGCACATACACCCATTGGGTTGAGTCGATCTTCCCTAACCCCAAGCTAAGACACTATTCGCTAGTTCTCTATCTGCATAATGCATCCATGAAACAATACATGGGCTAAGCACTATTCATAAATAATAAATTTATATTATCAAATGATAAATTTTATATTTTATAAATTCTTATTATAATGGAATACATTTTCCAAAAAATATTTCAACAAAATCAAACTATATTGATTTGGTATATAATTAGAGTATATTAAATTAATTTATTGTAATTTATAAAAATAATAATTATATATTCTCTTAAGTATAATACTTTTGTTTTTTTTGTTTTGATCAATTGTCTGTTTTTTTGTTGTATCTATTTTTTAAATAGTTTTGACTTTTCTAACTATTTTCTTAAATGTAATTTTTTATTACAATCTACTGTTTCTAAAATTTTCATATTTCTTATTTTATTATCCGCACACTTAGTTTTATTTTATTTTTAATCTCACACTTTCATTCTTCTCTTAACTACAGTCACAAAATTCAAATAAGTTGATTATTATAGGGTGGAGGGAGTAAGAGACGAAAGTATTGAATGGTTGTAAGAATAATAATGGAAAAATTAATGGAGTACAATTGTTTCTTTCTGATTTTTACCTTATATAGTAATACGTATAATTTCTGTTTGTTCACTTAAACTTATAATTAAGAAGTTTTTTGTTGTCTTGTTGATTAGTACAAAGTCAATAATCAATATGAATGGTATTTCATGGGTCGTTCTTATGGGCTAGATATGGCAACTTTTATACAATTGATTCTTTCAGTTTTTCTTTTTTATTTTCTTTTTACTTTATACAGTACTTATTAATGTACTTCATCCGGCTCAAAATGTGGATCCTCTTTATTTTTCGAACTTCTCAAACTACGAGTCTCATTTTTAAAAATAAATATTTATCTACACTCACATTATTACACAGTTCTCTCTTATTTATTTATGCTCATTTGTTCTCTTTCTAACCTTTTTTTATTATCTCTATACCATTTTCTCTCTCTTAATATTCGTACAAAAATTCAAATTTGCAGACTACTCTCTCCGTTCCTTATTAAACCTTACATTTGGTAAGGGGCAAGGTAATTAAAAAGTGAAAAGTCTGCGAGAGTAAAGAAAGTGAGTGGATGAATATTATGTGAAGAGTTATATTTTGTGAGAGTAAAAGTAAGAGAGAAAATGTTCAAAAAAAGGAAATGTAAGGTATATTTTGAGACACCCAAGAAGAAAAGTGTAAGGATTATTAAGGGACGGAGAGAGTATAATTTAAGAGAAAATTAGACAATTATATATTATTAAAAGGCACCAACAGAGTGCTGCTCTGTTGGTTGAGGGACCTGATAAAGGAACCTCAGGGCTAGGGTTCGAACCCTGGCCTCACCACTTTTCGTCTGATTTTTTCTGGGGCTTCATTCCTCCCGCCTCGTGCGAGGAGGTCTTTCTTTCCTCCCGCGAGAGCGAGGAGGTTGTGTGTGTTGTGGCAGAGGCTTTCTTCCTTGCTTGCCTTTGGACGTGGGGCTTGTTCGCGTCGGTATTCATGAAGTGGTCGTGTAAACAAAAAGCGGAGAGACAAGCGCGCTTGATTGGCTAAAACATGCTTGTCAATGATTGGGTGAAGGTGTCCGTTGTGATATGTGCTACTAGTGATTAGAATAGGATTCTCATGTATGAGATCTTAGACGAATTGTACCCATTGTAACCGCTATCAAAAAAAATATTATTAAAAGGCAAAAGTATTCCGAGGTTGTAAGAATAGTAATTAAAGGATATGCGAGAGTGAAGTATATAATAATGACAATGTTTGGAGTTTGTTTTAAAATGAGGATGATAAAAGTGAAATATGAGTATGCAGTAAAGAAAATGTTCCATTTATGTTAATACAATATCAAAAATTAATCAGGGTAAAGGTTCGATTCCGTTAATCATCACTGTTAAACTAGGTACTAATTAGCACTTAACACATGTATTTTTCACCGCAAAAATTGTTTGTGTGAGGCAAATAGTACAATTTATTTAATATAAATTATTATAATCAGAACAACATTCACTGGACACTAAGTTTTAATCTTAAACTTTTGTAATTCATTTTTATTCATTATCTTTCATTTTCACAACAACATTATTTTTTTAATTCCCATGAAGTTCCAAATGGATATTGATAGTGGGACGGAGTGAGTATATGATATGAGAAATGAAATATTATCTTTACTAATTACAATGTAAAAAATATCAATCTGGAAGATACAAAGGATGATGTTGATCATGGACGAAACAAAATTCCATGATGTTGATGCAATAAAAAAAAGATGTGTTCTGAATTGCGTAATTAAGTTCAACTCTAGCAGAAATAGTGACGATGATGTCCCTACATTATTTTGTATCAAATAGAAGATGTGTTTCAAACAAGACAACCTTAAGATGCCGTATCACTGTACACTTAGAAAAAGACTACATTTCTATAAATGATCATGGACGAAACAAAATTCAATGATGTTGATATGCAAAACCATAAAACCAAAGGAAGAAGGCAAAATTGGAAAAGCGTGTATTATTTCAGTACATGATCACATGCTTGTATTATAGGTTACACGTTTACATCACCAATATGTGATAGTATAAATACCCAACATATGCATAGCAATATTCGTATCAACAAAAATTATGGCTATTACAACTCTTGTCTTCCTGACATTGATTTTGGCGTCGTCTGAGGCGTTGGGTTACCTTTTCAAACCTTGTTACATTAATTTCTTTTCCTTATTCTCCCCTCACAACATATGTTAAGTTTAATCAGTGGTCTTGTAATGTATGCAGGAATAGTGGATGGGAATGGGGTGTGCAAAGCGCCAAGCGGGTTGTTTCATGGACCATGCATCAACGGGCATGATTGCGCTGTCGTGTGCCGATCAGAAAAAGAGGCCTACACCGGAGGGAACTGTCAAGGAATTCGTCTCAGATGCATCTGCACCTACCCATGCCTCTAATGGTTTCTAAATGAATAAGAACATCTCTGTTTCATAAGAATAAATTTCACTCGTTCGCTTCCATGGAATTTATCAGTGCCCTAACTTTTATTAGCTTGATACTCCGCTCACACACATATCCATCTTTATCAGTTCAGGCTGTACTCGCTCTTTCCATATCATCGTTTTTATACCCTTAAACAATCATAGCTAGGACTAAAACTCTCTGACCGGTTGAAACACACTAGAAATTGAAATCTGGGAACAAAACACACAACTAGTGGCAAATATCACTATATACAACTAATCCAGTTCAAAAACAAGCTGTTACGGCTACCGGAGAACCACAGTTTCTGTTTAATGAGGTAACCCAATGTAAAATACAATGCGGCCTAAAAACCACAATTAAAGCGTGAGCAACAAAAGTTTTTATGAATATCAAAAATAAAACCTGATGGCAAAATGATATGATTAGCCTAAGTTCGATATTCTCCGCGACTAAACTACAAATCAAAGGACGCGAGGATTTTTATGTGAAACCGGAGGAAACCACCACTATGTGACATCAATAGCAACGAAAGAACACAGCAATATTCGTCAATACAATACCGGACAGACTCTAGAAAACTAATCAGAAAAAAAACTGAAACGGATGACGCCTGTGGCCGGAATCGTTAACGCAATGCTTGGTCGCTGCTGCATAAAGAGCCGATGAAGCTCGAAACTCTTTTATGACGCAAAGTTAAACAACTTTGAGCATTTTATGAATATGGATTGTATCACACATTGAAAGAAACTAAATTCTTTTATTTGATCATTGTGCAGCAGATTTACATGGTATGAATTTTATATTATCAAATGATAAATTTTATATTTTATAAATTCTTATTATAATGGAATACATTTTCCAAAAAATATTTCAACAAAATCAAACTATATTGATTTGGTATTATAATTAGAGTATATTAAATTAATTTATTGTAATTTATAAAAATAATAATTATATATTTGATGAACGAATAAATAGTCTATATTTATTTGTATCTCCGCTTAATATTTTGTTCGTTCCTTATTCTATCGAGAGTCTTTTGATGCTTTTCGTGTCTTTTGCAGGATAAAATCAAATCTATGACGACACGAGGCACCTTAGGGAGATTTCTGGTTTTTTCAAGCAAAAAGTGATTCGACCGAGTTAATGTGAAGAGACCGAATCAACAACTGATTCGACCGAATCAAGCATGTGGAGGAGTGATTCGACCGGATCACCTCTGATTCGGTCGACCATGTAGTGCACTGCCCATGTGATTCAACCGAATCACTTCCCAGTGCAGAACGAATCAAAAGTGATTCGGTCAATGGTCAGACACAGAGTAATTTTCGGGACTATAAATAGAAAATGATGATTTTGAAGATGGAGTCCTGGATTTTTGAGAGAAATCCTAGAAGGAAGAAGGAGAGAAATCAAGGATCCAAGCTAGAAGATCATCACCCAAGCAAATAGAGAAGCTTCCAAACTCTTTTCCATCATTTTCTCTTCATTTTGATGTATTCATTATCTAGTTTGAACATGTTTTCCTTAGTCATGTGTGAGTAGTGCTAGGTTTGGGGATCTCATGATCCCTTAGGTTAGGTTTTATCATGTAAACAACTCATTTTACATAGTGAATGAAGTATTAGTTGATTCCCTTATGAAATGGATACTCTACTTTAATAATGTGCTCTAAGTGTTTGATGAAATGCCTAGTCCACTATCTTATTTAATGTGACATTGTTTCATTCAATGATGATTGATGTTGTGATGTTCACTATCCATTTCATGAATTTCTATGTGACCTTACATGCATGATGATGATGTATGATTATGTAGATAGGTTTTATTTTGAAAACTCCTATGTTACCGATCAAAAGACCGATGGGTTGAGATTATGGGGCATAGGAGATACACGGTTCAATAGAACGACGGTTTGAGAACCGTGTCACTTACCTAGTCCCTAACCAATGATGGAACGATGGTTGAAATTGGTTAAGGGGTTAAGGATAACCTAGGGAAATTAACTAAGTTTATTCATAAGAAATCTTAACATTGTTTGCATGGAAATTTGCCTAGCCTAAGGAGGATTGAATCCCTAAATCATTTTGTTAATTATTATCTAAATCATCTAGCTTAGTTTGATAAAACAAACAAGACTTTAAAACCAAATCCCCCAAAAAACATTTTAGATCACTTAAGTAATGCATCCTGGTTAACTAGTTTATAGCCTCCCTTGGGTTCGACTCTAGGTCATCCCTAGAAATATAAATTGTTTTTGACTTGTGATTAGGATACCCATAAATACTAAACGTCAAAATGGCGCCGTTGCCGGGGACGCTTTTTAACTAGTTGCTAGTTTAAGTTACTTAGGATATCTAGTTCACTTCTTGTTTGTTTTTGCTCTAGTTGTGATAGCTTGTCTTGATTTTCTTGTTCTTACCTATCTCTTGTTCCTACTAAGTTTTCCTTGACAACTTGTAGGAGATTGAATGCAATCAAGAGGAAGAGGGAGACCGAAAAATGCAATCAAGAGGAAGGGTTCATCATCTAGTAGTGACCAATCTCTTGTTCCTCTTGATTGCATTTTTCGGTCTCCCTCTTCCTTTTAGGGTTTAGGTTTTAGGGTTTAGGGTTTAGGGTTTAGGGTTTAGGGTTTAGGGTTTAGGGTTTAGGGTTTAGGGTTTAGGGTTTAGGGTTTAGGGTTTAGGGTTTAGGGTTTAGGGTTTAGGGTTTAGGGTTTAGGGTTTAGGGTTTAGGGTTTAGGGTTTAGGGTTTAGGGTTTAGGGTTTAGGGTTTAGGGTTTAGGGTTTAGGGTTTAGGGTTTAGGGTTTAGGGTTTAGGGTTTAGGGTTTAGGGTTTAGGGTTTAGGGTTTAGGGTTTAGGGTTTAGGGTTTAGGGTTTAGGGTTTAGGGTTTAGGGTTTAGGGTTTAGGGTTTAGGGTTTAGGGTTTAGGGTTTAGGGTTTAGGGTTTAGGGTTTAGGGTTTAGGGTTTAGGGTTTAGGGTTTAGGGTTTAGGGTTTAGGGTTTAGGGTTTAGGGTTTAGGGTTTAGGGTTTAGGGTTTAGGGTTTAGGGTTTAGGGTTTAGGGTTTAGGGTTTAGGGTTTAGGGTTTAGGGTTTAGGGTTTAGGGTTTAGGGTTTAGGGTTTAGGGTTTAGGGTTTAGGGTTTAGGGTTTAGGGTTTAGGGTTTAGGGTTTAGGGTTTAGGGTTTAGGGTTTAGGGTTTAGGGTTTAGGGTTTAGGGTTTAGGGTTTAGGGTTTAGGGTTTAGGGTTTAGGGTTTAGGGTTTAGGGTTTAGGGTTTAGGGTTTAGGGTTTAGGGTTTAGGGTTTAGGGTTTAGGGTTTAGGGTTTAGGGTTTAGGGTTTAGGGTTTAGGGTTTAGGGTTTAGGGTTTAGGGTTTAGGGTTTAGGGTTTAGGGTTTAGGGTTTAGGGTTTAGGGTTTAGGGTTTAGGGTTTAGGGTTTAGGGTTTAGGGTTTAGGGTTTAGGGTTTAGGGTTTAGGGTTTAGGGTTTAGGGTTTAGGGTTTAGGGTTTAGGGTTTAGGGTTTAGGGTTTAGGGTTTAGGGTTTAGGGTTTAGGGTTTAGGGTTTAGGGTTTAGGGTTTAGGGTTTAGGGTTTAGGGTTTAGGGTTTAGGGTTTAGGGTTTAGGGTTTAGGGTTTAGGGTTTAGGGTTTAGGGTTTAGGGTTTAGGGTTTAGGGTTTAGGGTTTAGGGTTTAGGGTTTAGGGTTTAGGGTTTAGGGTTTAGGGTTTAGGGTTTAGGGTTTAGGGTTTAGGGTTTAGGGTTTAGGGTTTAGGGTTTAGGGTTTAGGGTTTAGGGTTTAGGGTTTAGGGTTTAGGGTTTAGGGTTTAGGGTTTAGGGTTTAGGGTTTAGGGTTTAGGGTTTAGGGTTTAGGGTTTAGGGTTTAGGGTTTAGGGTTTAGGGTTTAGGGTTTAGGGTTTAGGGTTTAGGGTTTAGGGTTTAGGGTTTAGGGTTTAGGGTTTAGGGTTTAGGGTTTAGGGTTTAGGGTTTAGGGTTTAGGGTTTAGGGTTTAGGGTTTAGGGTTTAGGGTTTAGGGTTTAGGGTTTAGGGTTTAGGGTTTAGGGTTTAGGGTTTAGGGTTTAGGGTTTAGGGTTTAGGGTTTAGGGTTTAGGGTTTAGGGTTTAGGGTTTAGGGTTTAGGGTTTAGGGTTTAGGGTTTAGGGTTTAGGGTTTAGGGTTTAGGGTTTAGGGTTTAGGGTTTAGGGTTTAGGGTTTAGGGTTTAGGGTTTAGGGTTTAGGGTTTAGGGTTTAGGGTTTAGGGTTTAGGGTTTAGGGTTTAGGGTTTAGGGTTTAGGGTTTAGGGTTTAGGGTTTAGGGTTTAGGGTTTAGGGTTTAGGGTTTAGGGTTTAGGGTTTAGGGTTTAGGGTTTAGGGTTTAGGGTTTAGGGTTTAGGGTTTAGGGTTTAGGGTTTAGGGTTTAGGGTTTAGGGTTTAGGGTTTAGGGTTTAGGGTTTAGGGTTTAGGGTTTAGGGTTTAGGGTTTAGGGTTTAGGGTTTAGGGTTTAGGGTTTAGGGTTTAGGGTTTAGGGTTTAGGGTTTAGGGTTTAGGGTTTAGGGTTTAGGGTTTAGGGTTTAGGGTTTAGGGTTTAGGGTTTAGGGTTTAGGGTTTAGGGTTTAGGGTTTAGGGTTTAGGGTTTAGGGTTTAGGGTTTAGGGTTTAGGGTTTAGGGTTTAGGGTTTAGGGTTTAGGGTTTAGGGTTTAGGGTTTAGGGTTTA
>QZGG01002918.1:0-29706 GCA_006409495.1 Sedum album
ACCGCATAGAGTTGGACCCACAACTTGCAGCTCTTGTTGGAAGGTCTCTTTTTCCATCATAATTGTTTTTTTGTCTCTTTACAGTATTACTGTATAAATGTTTAAAAGAGTTTTTTTTATTTCCTTTTCTCTTTGCTTAATGGATAACAGGCATAATAAAAAGCAATGGACCAAGTTTATCAATCCTGAAAATCAACATTTGGCATCACCTGCGGTAAAATAGTGCTAATTTCTTTGGACAAAATCATATATGTAGTGTTCAAAGCATGGAGGCATATATTGACCGTCTTACTGTTTTTGCTGCACAGGCCATCAGTCTTCTTGACAAATTACTACGATATGACCATCAAGAGAGGCCAACTGCAAAAAAAGCTATGGTAGACAATTTGCATTCATGCCATTACCCCCAAAAGTGGGTATTGTTGCCTTCTACTGTGAACACACGATGTCGCTAATGCTTGTGCTCTGTTGCTGACCTAATGAAGTATCACTATATATAACTGGTTACAGTTACTTGTTCTGGAATTCTCTGTTCGTGCATAAGCAATACCTTTATCTGTTCATCACCAGACTGAAAAGTTTGGGACACTAGGAAAGTTCTCAAATATTGTTTTGAACCCTGTGTAGGCTCATCCTTACTTTCACCCAGTAAGAAATGCAGAGAGTAGCAGAAGCGGAGCAGACAGTTGATGATCAATGTTTGTGGAATCCCTTGAAGCAGAAGAAAAGTACAAGTATTCTCTTTTGGGCGACTGTGAGTGTAAAATCAACCTCAGTTATTAAAACTGCCGGGAAGACAGTATTGTTGGGCATCTCATACCATATTTCGGTGCGCAATAAGCTCATGATAAAATATTGGTGTATGATGCGTTCACAGAAGCTACCATCATTTTTAGTTCAGTGTGGTTTAAGTCTGATTGGCAGTTACGTTTAATTTTTTTGAAAAATGTGTAATATCATTAAGGATTACAATCGACAACATCACAACCTCTCCCTCCACTGATTCATACGTTTATGATGGATGCTCCAGCTACTCCTTAAAGTCTGTGACCAGTAAAGCAACAGCTGAATGAACCTACATGTATACTCACTGGGAAATGTGATACTCTTACAGTCTCTTTGACTGCTTTGTCTATTTGGGCAGACGATCTAGCCTGCTCATCCGCCAGTATTTTTCTCATTTTCTGACTCTTTTTCTCAGCTTTCTTGAACTCTTTGATGATCTTTTCCATTGATTTTGATCTCTTCCTCTCCAAATTCATCTGCGCACCGTGTGACTTTCAATTAAACATTTGATAATAAAATGTCAATGATGATACGTATAGATCCAGCCAGTATTATTGAGTTTACACCACCTCTAGTTTCCTTACTGCTGCTTCTGATTTGGCCTTCTGCAAATTTTCCCATGCTGTTATTTTCGCCTCCTCCCTCTCGTACCTACACGAACAAACAAGCAAATATCATTCTTATTTAAAGCCAAACCTGCAAATTGTTTTAGCACCGAGCCTAGTGAATATACTTCTTTGCCAGTGCTGCAACATCCCAAGGAGATGCTGGAGCTGGACGTGGTGCAGGAGATCCGGCTTCCGGTTTGGCAAATATAGTCTTGTACAAGTCAACTACTTGAGGTGGATCTCTCTTCGCCTGTTTACTACCATCTTTTCGCTTTGGCCATCTCAAAACAGTTGCCCATTTGTCAACATGGACATCCTTAGCTTCCAACTTCTTGTTAGAACTGTCAAAGTTTGCTTCTTTTGCAGACTTGATAGATGCAGGCCACCCTTTTGATGACGATGAATAACAACTTGCAGGGCTCATTTGGGTTGCCATGTCTCGCCTTGACACCTCTCCATTTCCATCAACATACTGTTCCAGCTTTGTATCTGTGTAACATTTAATTTCTGTAATATCAGTAATCAGAAAGGTACTGAGACTAATGTTGGTTTTCAGGAATCAGAAAAGGACATACCTTGTGAGCTCTCAGTTGATGATGATTCACTAAGCAAATCAGAAAAACCAGATACACCTGTTGAAAGTTGTACACCATTCTCATATTTAGTTTGCAAATGATTTGTGGCTTCGAGCATCAGTCCACTTGAATAGGTGAACGGTGTATTGCCAAAGAAAAACCTGCTTTCCCACTTTGAAACCCCTGAAAATTCGGAGAATCATTCGAGTAGTATGCAGCCTTAGACTGCCCAATCGGCCCACTCCTTGACATCGGTCGTCTGTTACATATAAAAGCATTACTACTAGGACTAGTTATCCACCTCTCTGCATCTTCCCACTTTGAAGGTACAGTTCTACCGCTATGATGCAGCATCATAGATGACAGACTTGTCTGCCTTCTCTTATACAATGATGATGCAGTCATTGGAACTCTCTCTGAGCTCCAACTCTGAGCTGAATACCCAACATTTGTGTCTAGAAAGTTGGAGCTGCCTGGACTTGGAAGTGTGCCTAGAATTGGAGGTGAACCATCCAAGGCTTTCATTGAAAGAGAATACTCTATCAGCTTAGGGAATTCAAAGAACCAGGAGAGTTTGGAGGTAACCCTGTGGTGTTTGCTGCCTTGCGCTCACTCAAGGATTTGAGCTTTGTTTTCTACCGGAGACATGGACCACCTGCAAAGTGTCCTCACGTGAAGATGTAGTAGCAATATAGACAAAGCCACACGGAATGATGAAGCAGCTCAGGAAAAAACTCACCATATATGCTCCATCAAGCTCATCCTGCCTCTTAGAATCCAGCAGATAGGAGGAAATTTTGTGCTGTAAAATACTACTTCCTCCGTCCCAATTTGAGTGACCCATTTGAGAACTTTCACGGTTTTTAAGAAAATTAAAAAATGTGAGATAAAAAGTAAGAAAGAGAATGAGTGGGATAAAAAGTATGAAAGAGAGTATAAATGTATAGCTAAAAAGTCTCTATTTTAGGAAATGGGAAGATCATTTTGGGACATTCAAAAAAGAAATGAGACACTCATAATGGGACGGAGGGAGTATGTAAATGTAAAGGATATGTTGGATTCTCAATACAGTGGCTGAGCGACACAAGTCCACAAGGAGTGCAAAGCAGACAAAAGTGACAACTAAGAATGCTCAAAATGTTGATAATACAGATGTTTCAAAAGTGACAACTAAGAATGCGGCTGCGCGACTTTGGGTGGGTGGTGGCTAGGGTTTCCTGTGTCGTGGGCTTGGGTGTGGATGGGCCTGCTGGGCTGGGCCTTGGGGCCTCTGTTGTCCCTGATTTCTGGTCTGGATGACCTCTCGGTTTATGAAGTCCTGGTTTCTGTGATGTGATTTCTCGAGTCCGGTTATGCTTGGACTTTGGTGAGTGCGTTGGGATGACGCCGTCTTTGACCTGCTCTTCAACTGTCTTTTATGAGACTTTCTCGATGTAGAATTGTCTTAGATTTTTCCCTTCGATTATGCTTCATTCGCATGTATTGTTATATCTTTATCTAATGAAACATCTCACCTTGAATCAAAAAAAAAAGAAAAAAGAATGCTCAAAATGTTGATAATACAGACACTATCAGTAGCAGACGATTGGCTGGCCCATTATTGACAAATGATGAATGTATCCAAGGCTTTGTCATTCAGCATTAGCCACAACTTGACATTGAGGGCCAATGCATTTGCAGCGACTAAAGTAAGACCATGAAGCAGAAGGGGTGGTAGCATAGCACTTACACTTTTGGTACGCTATAAGAAAAAGGACTCGAGTTCGAGTTGTCATGGATGAATGAACTCTTCCGTATATGCAAAACAATGTATTAATGCAAAACAGAATCTGCTTACCGTTTCTAACTTAAAAACACTTATATTCCACAATGCGGAAATTTCTCGTTGACCTAGCGGGGTCAACGCACCAGTCAAAGCCAAAAATCCAGAAATGAAATGAGCACAGCAAACATTCAACGAAGCCGAATCAATGTGCCGAATCCTTAGCGATTCGATAAATCGCGATCCGACGAACGATGTACGAACACGCATCCACAACAACTAAATGTATGTAGTGTAGATCTAATCAATTTTCCGTCAAGTGAGCCGATGCGTGATTTGGATTGCGGAGACGCTTTGATGATTGCAGAGGCGGAGGGCGACCTATCAGCTCCACTGCCTCCGATTTTCCGATCCGAGTTGGTATTCACACTTTCACTCTATAGTCTATACGCCATTTAAGTATATTCCTAGTAAATATGTAGATTTTACTTGTGCATTTGCAAGATTGGATTTCGATAGTTTAAGGAGTGTGAATGTGGCCTAGACTATTGCTACTCGCTCTAGCTAATGCAATGTTTTGTCGAGCTATGGTATCAGCGTATCAGGTATGGATAGTTTGTCAGCTCTTGTTCGTTCCACACGGCAATAGTTTGTTCAATCATTGGTTGCATTTTTATCAAATATGGATCTGGTGTGATTCTTCCTCCTTGCATAAATATGAAGGCCAGTTGCAACTTCTTCTGAAACTGTCCAAGGAACACTAGTGTAACGAACCATAGCACATAGTTAATAAAGGTATACCGCATCCCGTCCTGATGGTGGTTGTAGAATATGAATTACGTGGCATGTGACTGACATCTTTTAAGTTCACTTGTTGGTGCATGGCAGCGAAGCTTTTGAACGTAAAAGCATTGATTTTATAAAGTTAGTCATAATGCGTTTTCATGAAAGCAATGAAACAATTTGAATCATGTATCACATTAATTGAAGAGGATGCATTTCCTTGATGACTATTCCTTAATAGAGGGTATATCTTCACCGATAAAAATTATAGTAACAGAAAGTGTTGATTTACTGTGGGAAAGTACTATTTCAAAACTTTCATCTTCTCCTCCAGCTGTGGACGTTGTGTGTCGCGTAGTCTGACTATTGCAAATTTATCCTTTCTATTCAATTAACAGTAATGGCAGCATGAAACACCAATTCTGAAATTGTGCAGATACTATTGTTGATTGATGATCTCCATGATGAATTTGGGATTGGGGAAAACATATATGATGTTCTTAAGAATTTCATTGGTTCTAGATTTGCAGGTAATGTACGTTATGAATACTCATTTCCTGTTTCACATAATCAGTTCTGAGATCTCTATAGCATGTTTACAGAAGGTATTGTCCTTAACAATTAACATGTCTGACAGAGGCAAGCTGGTGAATCTGAACAGTACTGAAGAACGTTGCAGTCCCATTACAATTGAGATGCCAATAAATGTAAGTTGTTATTTAAGTTAATATAAAGTTTGCTAGTGAATACCATTAATTCGAACATTCATAAGATGTCTTGTCAAACTAAAATAGAATGTTTGAGTAGGCTAGAAATGTCCCAGATTACACCCATTTAATTGAAACTTGTTCCTAAATTTTTTTATAATATCATCTCGATGAAAAGGCCTTCTGAGCAATCAATAAACTTTACAACCTTATAAGTTATTATATTACTAAAGCATGACATGCATATTGAAGAATGATTCAGATCTGGTAGTTAGAATAGCAAAAAGATGGTTTATTTGATGATCATCTATGAGGCTAGTCAAACTCACTCAGATTCCTTTAACAAAAAGTACTCAAGAAGTAATAAAATCTTCCTTCCATCCCTAAGGAAAATGGCCATCACATTTTACATAGTTGTTATATGAAGATACATTCAAGACTAGGAATCCATATCCATATCCTCACCATTTGAAGATCCCTCACAGAAGTCACCCTGTAGACGGACATGTCCAGTTAGTTTATTCTGAAAACATAAACAATATATCATGATTAAATTTATTATGGAACAATTTATGCATACCTTGGTGCTCTTGCTCGACTTTTGGAATTTGTCACGACTTGAACTGGGTATCCTTGATTCAGCTGCCTTGTCAATAGTGTGGGTCCTTTTGTTGAGACCCCCCCTTCCATTTTATTGAGGAGCCTTTGGGAGGCCTCGAGTATGCCGCCATAACTACACCCTCTTCTTCATCATCTTGAAGAAGCTCATCCCTCAGTGTGGTTGCTGCTGCTCTCTGAAGCTTGCTTTGTTTAAAAGGCAGTAGCTTCCCTTTGCAAAATAGCTCATCGGCAGTCATCATTGAGTCACCAGCAACTGAAAACTCAAAATCAGATGACACTGGCTGGGGTGCTAATTGAATCTGCTCCCTTGTTGAATTTCTAAACTGCTGAGATTCCACGAACTCATTCGAAAATGAGATTCTTGGGCTCATAAGTGCACCTTTTTGCTGCTCGGGGTTAGGCATTCTGCTTGTGCACATCAAACATGAAGTGATGTGTATTTTAAGTGGGTGGAGTATCTTTTTCTAAGGCTTTAAAACACTAGAGTTACATAAAAAAGAGCTATAATAAATTATGTGCCAGGTACAGGACCCAATTGTGCAGTATGTGTTTATTTCCAGCACATCAGTAGGATGCTTGTATTAAATCCGATGCATACATTGATGTCCTGTGGGGAAATAATTTTGACTGTATGTTTGTTTTTTTCGGAAATGGTGTCTCATTGATTCTTGCTTGTCATCTCAAATGATGTATAGTTTCGTCATATCATGCTTTATATTTGCAGGATACATACATGAGGAGAATCTTTCAAAACGATCCGCAAGCTGTGAATTTTGCTTCTTCTTCCCAATAATGAGACACTCGTGTGCAAAGGAAGGATTATGTCTGGTAGGTAAAAGAGTTATATTTTAAATCTTGGCGCAAACTCTCTTCATGCTTTTTTAACTGAATCTGAGTAGATGATATTCATGTAAGGATAATTTGTTTAGTTTGAAGAAAGTGAACATAAGTAATGAATTAAGGTATAACTGGTGGGAGTTACTATCGCTGGCAAGTTTAGATGGATTCAGAAATGCATTAATGATGTTAGTTGTTGGCCATCTTGAGCTTCATTAGTGCTCTTCTGCCCTATTTTGGTCACATCTGAAGAATGGTCAACATTAGTCCTTATATGTATCTTGTTTGATTCATGTCAGGAACTGTGCCCTTCTGCTCTCTGGAGGTCCCCATGTGGAATCAACAAGTTCAACCAGTTGTTGGCTACAACAGGCTGGACCCTGATCTTACACCCAACTCAAATAACTGTTTCTCTTCTGTTCGTTTACTTGGCTAATCTTCACTCCCGTTTGTTTGTGTTCCAAATTATTTCGTGTAGATATGGGTTGTTTTGTTCATATAGGTTTATACCTTATAAGTGACCGAATAAAACAATTGACAAGGGAATCAGCCAATCTACCATTCAACTGGTCAAGTTATGTGGAATTGTTGATTGTACCATGTGTTAACCTTTTATCTTCGTTTTTATGGTTTCAGATACATTCCTCGATAATATTTAGGATGATGTTGGCAGGATAAAGCCAAGTGACATTTAAAATGCATTTCCCCTGCTCTTCTGCTAAAACACTCCTACAGTATAATTATATGTTGAGTATTTAGTCAAGTATTTTCAAGCTGCTAAAGCCCAGACTTTGCAAATTGAGAGTTGAAAACGTGGTCGATAGTGGATACACGGACAACCTAGGTAAGATTTAAGTACTTGAATATCTTGTTAAACTTTTAACTCTTATTGGCATGGATTGCATCATGAGTTTAGCAGGTGAGTGTGGGTTATTTTCTTTCCCAGCAAATATGATTACAGTTAGCAGAGGTTACTGAAGTCAAAATGTGATACTTGTAAGTGTAGATGAGCAAGCGTCAACAAGTGGAAATAGTTCAGCCAACTTGATGGAATAACTAAAAATTATTAACAACAGTAAATCCTAAAATGTAACTCAAACAAAAGATATTTCTAACACACTGCCTAGTGCTACCAGAAGACAGGAGTGACTTTTTAACTATCTCCTGTGACTGTTTCAGTCACAGTTGTTTTGGAGCGGTGATCACAGTTTTTAAGGCTCAAGTGGACAGGGTACCATTCGTAACGACCTCCCGACAAAATCAAAATTGTACCTGTTGCATGCACGTCAACCACATGCATGTTTGTCAAACAAAAGCTTGTAAATTTAGCCAATAGACAAGACTGGAATTTTGATCACTTGTGAATTGTGATAGACTGAGAAGTAGAATACATAAGAAAAATGGTATATCTATTTTCAGGGCACTTACTTTTGCTGAAACTCCACCAAACGTTTATTTTTCTGTTCCCCTAATAAGGCAAAGAACTCGTCGACAACTTTCCACTGTGGACGGACAACTGTGATCTATTGCTTCTGATCATTCCCTATCTTTGACTTGAACTCTGTTTCGAGGGATTCGCTGCTCAGCATGGTTTGACTCACTCTGCCGACGGTAATCAGTATACATTTAGCAAACACATGAATTTTCAACTGATGGATGATATATTGACAATTTTAGTGTTTGACAGTAATTACAGTGAGATTTGATTCAAAAAAGTAACCGTCAATTTTTTTGCAAATCCAACCAATCATTTTATAAAAATCAACGGTTGATATTAAGTACTTCCGTCTCACCTAAACTCTTTGTTTTTCTTGAACTTTACCTTAAAAATCATTCTGAAAATTTGAGAATCAGTTATCTCACTTGGCTTAAGTTATTTCAATTTTTTAAGTTTGAATTAAATATTATTTTAATTTGCAAATGTTGGGCCTTTGATATCTTTTCTTATTTCACAAATGTTGGGCTTTTGATATCTTTTCTTATTTCACAAATGGCCCAAATACCACCCTACTCGAGCCCAGCTCACTGAATTCATTCAACCCGACCCACTACTTTTCTACACTTGCTTCCCGCCACTAAAAATTAACATAACAAAAATTGACAGAGAAATTTAACATTGGGATGAATCATGCAGATGCAGGGTTCAGTACCGAGTTACACACATGGTCCATCCATGCATGACTTAATGTGTTGCCAGCAACCAACTGTGTGCTGTTACACAGACAGATGTATAATCTGAATCCCCATTGAAGCAATGCTGCCTTGGCTTCCTCTATCTTTGTACAATTCATCAAATTGACAGGAGAGATGGAAACATCAAATTGGCTTCCTCTAGTAAATGGTGATCATACGTATATAAACAACAGTCAGCAAGTAGTTAAAACCCTAGCAGCATATGCATGGTTTTGGACCACTTTGATCCACTTTCCAACTCCGCATCCATCTGTCTAACAGATTTTAATTAGTAAATGGATGTTGATGTTTCAAGGCCGGTACATACAGCAACCTTTAACGCTCGTTTTAAAACTCTTGTGTTGATAATGTATACAAATTAATGTCGTTTTGTCTCGTTAAGAGATGTCTCCACACGTATTGTTTAATCATAATCTGAGGCATCGATCAATATTAAACTACATATAGTCCTCCTTGTCTCGATCTGCATGCATGCTTGCTGGTGCTTATGAGTAATGTTGTGCATCATAGGTTTATATATCAATAGATTATGTTGTTAGAAAAATATTCTAACATTAGGGTCACATAGTAAATGAATTAGTGTGTATAAACTATTATTAGAATAAAGTCCAAAATTATGTGATCAGTAAATACGTTTAATGGACTTAGGGTATAAATATATGAATCATGGGAATGAGACATATTAGGTGTAGATACCTTTGAATAAGCATGTACCCCTTGAGAGGAGGGGACATGACTTTTCACTTACAATTCTTTGTGTATAAATATGGGTGAGGTCCCCAATCTAACGTATCGAATCTATAATACTCACTCTCTCAAAAGTATTTGGCAAAGATCGTACGGATAGATTGGAAGACCAACCTACGTTGAGAACAAAATACAAGTGCTAATATGGATTCTGGTATATTTGTTTACCATTTAGTTATTATATGGCTTTTAGATCTGTTCTAGCTTAAAGTTCTTAGGATTTTTCGCTGCAAACTTTAATATTACATATGTTTGTTAAAACGATGATGTTTCCTTGTCTTCTATAACCGTGCATAACTAACCATAACTTTATGTCAGAATCAAGACAGTCATAGGCACGAATTTGATCAAGCCAGCCCAGCCCGGCCCGAAGAATAGTAATAGGCCGCAAAAATTAGGGCCGGGCCGGGCTCGGGCTTCGACTTTTGGGCCGGGCCGGGCTGGGCCGGGCCGAATGTCAATGCCTAATATCAGTCGTGACTAAATCTTGATCTTTGTTTCGGGTCACTTGCTCTTTTTCACCCGTCGAGATTTTCTGAACACTTTGACTCTTCAATTTCTAGTTGTGTAGTGCAAACAACATTTTATAATACATACAAACAACTAACAAAATTAATGAGATTTTCGAGAAATAAATAACTGCTTAGTTGGCAGCTCTGTAATTTGAGACTGACAGAGACAAAGCATATAAAGAAACAAGCAAACAAAAATGTAAAGTAACGTGGGATTTAAAGAGTGAAGAAAAAGACAACATATTTCATCCCAAACTTCACTGTCAGCTGAGCTTGCTTTCTTCTCGAACAACGTGATCTTCATATACTCAACTTGCAGCCATTGCTTTTCCTCTCGTCTTTTCTTTCTTTCAAAATGATCAACATATCACACAAGCCAAATTTTGAATCTCATGATCTCATAACCAACCTTGGCTGCTTACCTTACTCTTCTTTGTTCCTATTCTTCTTCTTCCTGCTCTTTTCTGGATTATATACAAAACAAGATCCTAAAATTCAAAGCAAAGTGTTGGTTTGGTTCAGTTTTCAGTAGTGAAAAGCTTATTAAAGTATATGATGATGATTAACAGCAGAGTCCGTGCAACTGCATCAGTCAAGCCTACTCTTGGTATTGGTGGCAATGGCAATCATGATAAAGTATGGATCTTTTCTCTTTTTCCTTTTGATTTAAGCTTTACCCAGTTCATTGTTTCCTATATGTTCAAGTGGGTCATGCTTGTTTTCCACTTTCAACTGTGTTATATGATCAAATTTGAATTGAAGACTTTGATGATGTTGTTAGTGAAATGGATAAAGTAAAGATGGATGCTTTTGATATGAATCTGCTTTCATTTCACTCAAGGAAGGAATATCTTATTACCTATAGGGATTTTGGTGATTTTTTGGTCTATTCTTTGTCAGCTGGCTTAAGGAATTTCTGTTTCTGTGCTGAATTGTTGCAGAATAAGAAGATGGCAATGCGGGGAAGTGGATTACCTGGCAATGAGGAAGCAATGTCAACGGCTGTTATTCGACGCAAGGAGATCAGAGGAAGGAAAATGGAATTGTTAGAGGATGTGAGTCTGCTTGATGAATATGATTCAGGAAATGCAACATTTTTTATGATCATGTTTTTTTGCACAGTTGCTGATCTGTTCTGCACTTTGCTTACTGAAGGTAGATAAGTTGAAGAGAAAATTAAGACTTGAAGAGAATGTGCATAGAGCTTTGGAGAGAGCCTTCACTAGACCTCTAGGGGTCCTTCCTCGCCTACCACCTTACCTCCCTCAGCAAGTGAGTTTTTAACAGATTTTACATTTTCAAGTTGCTGAAATTCTATATTTTTAATGTTGTTGTGTTATTCAACTATTGCAGACATTAGAACTTCTAGCTGAAGTTGCAGTTTTGGAAGAGGAAGTTGTTAGGCTAGAAGAACAAGTTGTGATCTTCAGTCAGAAGTTTGAGCAAAGAAACATAGAGACTTCTGGCGATAGCTCAAATGACAATATATACGTCAAATCAGATATACTACACCCTGGTTTGATAGTTCAACCTGCAGTTGCGAGAACTACCTCAATCAAGAAGTTATTAAATTCTGATAAATCATCAGAATGTTCTCATAGGTTGGCCATTGCGAAACAAGATAGCAAGAAGCCTAAGTTTTCTTCAGCTGTTGTTGCAGCAGAAATGTTGGGTAAGGAGAACCTATCACTTATGGTTGCTAGTGATAAGTTGTCACCCAATGCCAAGAAACTGAAATTTCCAACTAAATTGCACTTAACCGAAAAGGAATCAAACCATTTCAAAAGGCAGGTGAGAACTAAGACATTCATATTTCATAAACTCGATTTTATCCAATGTCAACTTGAGTTTTTTGTTTTCATTTGAGACTTATGTTGTTGGATGGTTTATTTCTTCAGGTAGAATACAGATTTGAAAACCATGTAGCTACACAACAAAGTTCCTCCTCATCTTCGTCAGAAGAAAAACCATCACATTTTGAGGGTATGGCTAACACAACCTCAGAGGAAGTGTTATCCTGTCTGTCTGCTATTTTCATAAGACTCAACACCTCTAAGAAAAACTCGTCCGATTTCTTCTCCGAATCCCTTCAGAGAAATGTTGGTCCATACTTGCACCTTTGTGCAGTTGATGCAAGTTCATTTGACCTCAGTGGTTTGACAAGTGCAAAATTCCTAATCCATAGATTGAAGTAACCTTCGAGCCTGAAATCATTCCCTTAGAAGTATTTTGTCTTCGCTATATATATTTATAATGTTTTTCTGTACAGAATATTGCTGGGGAAGCTCGAAATGGTCAACATTCAATGTCTAACCCATCAGCAAAAGCTGGCATTTTGGATTAATGTGTACAACTCCTGCATGATGAATGTAAGATGCTTGGCCTCATGTTATCAGTGTTCATTTTTTTGTCGACATAAGTCATAATTCTTTGATTCTCCGGATGAGTGTAGGCTTTTCTAGAGCACGGTGTACCGGGGAGTTCAAATGGTTGCAGACTTGATGCGAAAGGTATTTTTTGGTATTTTCCTCTGAATCTTTTCAGTTTGCCCAAACTCTATACGATGTGATTTAAGTGTGCTTCGGTTTGCATCCCTGTCAGGCTTCCATAACTGTTGGAGGACAATTGTTGAATGCAATTGCAATTGAGCACTTCATCCTCAGGCTGCCATACCACTTGAAATACGTAAGATCAACTCGTACAACCTTCTTTTGTCTCAAAATCATTAAGAAGATCCTCATAACATTTATTAAATATCCAGACCTGCCCAAAGGTAGCTAGAAGTGATGAAATGAAGGCATACCGTGAATTAGCGCTGGAGTGGTCCGAGCCATTGGTTACATTTGCTCTCTCTAGTGGAAGCCGTTCATCTCCTGCTGTAAGTCATTATGGCCCGACACCTTGTCGCCAAGTGTCCTTTTGTTTTCCTTCTGTTTTGTGTACTGGCTCTGAGTTCTGACTCCTGGCTGGCATTTGTAAATGCTCATGCAATGCACTGCAGTGGGTCCAAAATAGGCTGGCTTCATTGAAATCTCATCTTCCATTGAAACTTCCTACTGTCAAGTATTGCATGCATATAAATACGCATTTGATTCAGATTAGGAAAAGTTTTAATGTCGATATGCTGAATGCAACACTTCCATTTTTGGTTCCGAGATAATGATCAACACTTTCAGGTGAGGGTGTACACTGCAGCTGGAGTGGAGACAGAGCTGGAAGTTGCGAAAAGAGATTACCTGCAGGCAGCAGTTAGTATTTCCGAAACTAACAAGTTGAAAATCCCGAAGCTTCTTACTGGTATCTGTTTGATTTTGCCAAGGACATGGAGTCATTGGTCGACTGGATTTGCTTACAGTTGCCAAATGATCTCAGAAAGGCCGCAATGGAGTGCCTGAAGAACAGAAGACAAGAGCCCATATCGGAATTTTTACAAATAACTCCGTATGATTTTAGCTTCTGCTTCTTCCTGCATAGATGAGTTACTATTAGCTTCAGATTGTTGGTGCAAGAATTATGCTTTCCTCTTTTCTTTGGTTGGTTTCCATATGATTATTTGATCTTGTAGGTTTCATCCTACGTATGATTGTACAAATAAAGAGATGCCAGAGCATTTCAACTATCAAGTGCTTCAAATGGTTATAACATTATCATTAAAGATTGTTATATAAGAATTATTGATCATCCATTTCTCAGTTTGGAGTGTGTGTAGGGTTTAAATCTGGTGCAGCCTACATCCAATTGCAGCGGATTGAAAACGGCGTAGTTTTGTTTAAATGATTATAAAACTGCGTCGTTTTTCTAAAACCCAAATTAAAAATAATGAACCCGTCATAAAACTACGTAGTTTTACATCCGCTGAATTGAGCTTTACGCAGCATATGATTCTATTCCGTGTGTATGTGTGTTTTGGTTATTTAATTATTTGCACTTTTGATTTTGCGGTTTCACTTTTGACTTATTCATGTGTATTTTGACTTCTTTGCTAAAAGATCACAAATTTTAAAAGTAATTTTTTTTAATATTGATCCAACGATCGGATGAAGGATGCATATTTTCTTTATTTATGGGGCAATTTTGTATTTTTTATTCATTAGGGACTGAGATTCTCTGTCGCAAATGAACCAACATCTGTATTGATTTTGTTTATTTATGTATCTTTTTATTCATCAGGGACTGAGATAAAAAATCCGTTTTGTATATAAACTCACTTGAATTATTTTTTCCCTCTAATGAATTGAAATTCGGTTTCGCCCCAAATTCATCTGTGCCCTAGATTCGTTCTGACTTCTGCGGTGATTTCCGATGATAGCTCCGGTGGAATTTCGCCGGAGATCTCGACGCATACTTCAAAACGTGTTTAGATGACTCAGGTACGTTTGTAAAACTATATCTTTGCGATTGCTGGCATCAGAATAAAGACCTAGAATTTGAAGAGGCGGTTTACTCTTAGAGGAGGAAGTTTGATTGGATGTTGCAGTGTTTATAGTCTTTTCTTTGAGTGCAAAGTTGATGTGTGAATGGATGTGGAATAGATATATGGACTGAATTTTACCAGAATAATCTGTCTGTTAGAACTTAGAAGCCTGATTTTTTAGACGATAATTCCATATCCTGATGAATGCGATAAGTTTTAAGAGCTTGATTAGCCAATGCAGAATCTTCATACCTGATGCACAGGTCGCCATTCAAGTTTTTATTCGTCTGTTCAGTTTAGCACTAAAGTAATCTTATGAATAGGAGGATATCAGTGTAATGGTATAGTCTATGCCTTGTGAGCACTAGGAATGCATGTTCTCTTTCCTTTTCCTTTTCAATGAGCCAGTTTCTTATTTTCTCGTTGAAGTCTGACATGTTCACAACGTTGCATATCTTTTGCACTGCTGACCTCACAAAAGGCCACCAATGTCTTGTGCTTGATGGCATGTAATTATGTATATCATCTCGCAGGATCACAGCCTTTTGATTCTTGTGCCATCAGTTGGTTGTGTTTGTATACATGGTTATACTATTGCACTTAAAAATGTATGTTCCCTTTTGTATGAAACATTGAATATGTACGGTACCATTTTTGCAATTAGCTATAGCTTCCACTGGTTACTTTTCAGGTCATGGATTAGTTTTAAAAACACATTTATGAAACTTTGTTAGTGAACCATTTTTGCGATGACTACCATGTGAAACATCTTGGTCCATTTTGTTGGTCTACCAAGTCACTCAAGTGGGATTAATAAAAATATATGCGTTAATTATCTTTAGTGTTGACTTACAGAGCCGGGAATATGCCTGAGTGATAGCTTAAAGCAAATCATCAATTTATTCTCATTGAGGGGAGCTGGGTGAGTTAATTTACACCCTTGCTTGATTTCAGTTAAAAAATATCTGCTGCTCGTTTTCATCTCTTTTTAGAAATATCAGCTGCTCGTTAAAAAATATGCGCTATTCCAAATGTTATTCGGACAGGTAAACAATGTCTTAATGACAAGCTTCTGCTCATCACAGCTCTGCATTTATATCAGAAATGGACAAGAAGTGCATAACTACAAGGGAGTACTCAACAAACGAGTAGGTAACAGTCAGCTTATTTATATCATTGTCAAATAATAGATATCCGGATAATCTTTAATTTCTTTTGTCTGATAAAATGCAACGGGATAATCTTTAATTCTAGCCCTTTTGAGTTTATTAGCTTTCTGCAAGCTTAATTACAGTTAGATTTGTGTGCTGTCTTTGGATTATTGTAACTGTAAATATGAAGGTTACCTAAGTTTAGTACTTAATGCTTAGCATCTAATGTTGACTACCGTGGCTGCTAATATTGTTGATCTGTAGTATACATTAATGCTCATAAACAGAAAACACGGAACATGTCCCTAACACCTAAATCCTGAGTCAGTTTCAGTTGGCAATAAATATGCGCCCACTGGACAATTTTATATTCGATTTGTATAATATGGATTTGCCATACATTGAGGCTGCACTGGAATAGGTTGTAGATGGCAGGAGTCGGGTAATAGCATATTTTACTAGAATTCCAATTTACCGACTAATTTTACGGCTTCGTAATAATTCGGTTCAACACGTGTCACGTTCATTATATTTTCAATTTGGTTTGATGAGCATGATTTATTTAATTTGATAAAATACTTATTTACTGAATGTGCAATATAAATTAGAAAAAAGTTCCATTTTAAATATGAAATTTTAATTTGATAAGAATGATAAATTGACTGATACCAGTGTGTCTAATTGTTGATAGTATAATAGTAAATTCAATTGAATAAGTGGAATATAAATTCATTTTCCAATTTACTAGGCGCTCTATCCTTACAGAAATTATGCATTTGATGCCAAATTATTATTTTTATTATGTGGTGAAGCCTTAAATGTTAAATGGGCTCAAATTTGAAAATCAGTAGGTTCATTATAAAACTATTTGGGGTCACTAATATCAATACAAGATTTTTTCAAAATTTATGGTGTCAAACTGTCAATTGCCCCACTCTCTCCAAGGGTAGACGTACCAGCTAACCATTTTTTGTGGATTTTCAACAGACTTTACAGACTTAAGCTGTGAGAATGCTTTGGTATTCCATCCCCTCACGGCCCCAGTTTTCGGATGCAGGTAAGTTTCAGTTGGCAATAACTTTAAATTCTCTTAGTGGCACACAAGATAATTGGATTAGTTAATATCATTTCATCACATTTATTTGTAGAGTTGACACTTGATATGGTGCCTGACAGCTCTTTTAAGACTTCAACTAACTTGTTATTACTCTTTCTAAGTCAACTATGTGAATAAAGGTCCCCGGACCCCGGTGTTCAGAAATGAAGAGCTCTCATGGTAATTGTTTTACATAGTATTTATTCCACATCCTATTTAGGATATCACTTACTTCCTGCTTGTTAGTTTATACAGTACTTTATCTTTGAAAATGTTTACTTGACATGTTTAAAACTAAATAAAGTCTGTGGTACTGGTATACTGGTATGTTGATGTTGCTTGTTAGCATGAGGATTAGACAGCAATATTTCCAACCCTCATTTGATCTATTTTTTAAAGTAATAGTCTGATATTCGTAAATCAGCTCACGTTTGTTCTTTACATTATTTAATTTTCTATTATATTGTAAGTAATGCATCAATAAGAGAAAGTCATCAAAGCAAATGTAAATATTAGGTAATGGAGCTAATAAATGAATCTTGTTTTTGTCATAATGTCACAATGCGAAACCCAAACTAGAAGTGTATAACATGATAATAATTGCATGAATATAATATAGCTATGCTACGTAAGGGTGGTAAATAAAGAAAACTCCATGGATACTATAAATGGCAATACACGGTGGAAGCATGGAGCATTATATTTGCTCTTTAGTTCCCAAAACTCCATAACCATCAGGCAGTGCTTCACTGTTATTATTTGCTTCTAGGTTATCTTTTTCCTGTACTCATTTCTTAAGACATTTCTTGATATTTCCGCTAACATATATACTGAATTAAATTGAATGGTGCCGCATGGAAACTTCTGTTGCATTTGAAATGGAGTGTATATGTGTTATAAATGTTTATAAAGAATGAACTTGGTGTAGGACGCTTGGAGAATGTGGAAGTTAAAGGTAGCGGATGGAGGGAGCGATCCTTACATATATAGCACAAATAACTTTGTGGGAAGGCAAGTATGGGAATTTGACCATCAAGAAAAAGACCCTAAAAAACTAGCCCAAGTTGAAGCTGCTCGTCTCAACTTCTACAATAACCGCTATAATGTCAGATCAAGCTCTGACATACTCTGGCGCATGCAGGTATGTATGCAGTATTGTGTATAAATTTTATCTCTGTATTACAAGCTAGACAAAATAGGTTGACATTTGGCCAGCCAGTTTGTTAATGATGTGCTTTGTGTCCTGCAAAAGTTAATGGATGAGAAAATTTTCCAACAAAGTATACCACAAGTAAAAGTTGAGGATGGTGAGGATATAACGTATGAGACGGCAACAGCATCCTTGAGAAGGGGTGTTCATTACTATTCAGCTATTCAGGGTAGTGATGGGCACTGGCCAGCTGAACATTCTGGCCCTTTGTTCTTCATGCCTCCTTTGGTATATATTCCAACAACACTTCTTAGAGTTCTTATTCATGTTTCTGAGTTTCATGCTTTTATCATGATTGTTAAATGCATGCATAGGTCATGTGCCTTTACATTACTGGGCATCTCAATACCATATTTACAGAAGAACACCGCAAAGAAACCTTGCGCTACATTTACTGTCACCAGGTAGGTAGACTACGTTTGATACCAATTTATTCCTTCAGAGTAGAGCTGTAAAATGAAAGGCAAGAAGTTAACAAAAAATTGAGGATTTCGATTTTGGACAGAGAGTATTTCTTTTTTCTATACACGCCCCTTTTCATTTTAAAATAGATCAAAATGTTATGATCCAACCCCAGACCCTTTTGAATGTAACGGACTGATATGAATTCAAATACCTGTATATGTGAAAAGGCCGTAAACTGTTTCATTTTATTCTACTTGATTAGTTTATGTTTTTATTATCCAGAATGAAGATGGTGGCTGGGGGCTCCATACTGAGGGTCACAGCATTATGTTCTGTACAGCTCTTAATTACATATGCATGCGCTTGCTTGGAGAGGGGCCTGAAGGAGGTAAGAACAATGCTGTTTCCAGAGGAAGGAAATGGATCCTTGATCATGGTGGTGTCACAGCCATCCCATCTTGGGGAAAGACCTGGCTCGCGGTAATCTTTCTGAAATCATGATATTTATTTGCAAATATAGTGGTTAGGCACCCACTACCTGGACCAATAGGTCTCGGGTTCGAGTCATGGGGTAGGAGTGAATTCCGATAATCCCTTTTAAAAAAAAAAATAAAAAAAAAAAATTGCAAATATAGTGTGTCTGATTGTATATATTTTTGTTTGTTAAGATTTTGGGGTTGTATGAATGGGCTGGATGCAATCCCATGCCCCCAGAGTTTTGGCTTCTTCCCTCATATTTTCCTGTTCATCCAGGTACGTACACCATCTTTATAAGATTTGCGACGCGGCTAGTTAAGCGTAGTACTATTATCAACTTTGTCTTGTGAGTCTTAATACATATATTGTTGTAATGAAGCCAAAATGTGGTGCTACTGCCGCCTGGTATATATGCCAATGTCATATATGTATGGTAAAAGGTTCACAGGGCGTATCACTCCACTCATCCTTCAACTAAGAGATGAAGTTCATACTAAGCCTTACACCAAGATCAATTGGAAAACGACGCGGCATTTGTGCTGCAAGGTAGATTGCAGCTACCCTACCATTGGAATTAAATTTTTTATATCTAAACTGGTATAGCAGCTTTAAGTCATTATCATAATGCACTATCACATTTATAGGAGGACATGTACTATCCACATCCGAAAATTCAAGACTTGTGTTGGGACACTCTTTATATTACCACTGAACCTCTCCTTACGCGCTGGCCATTCAACAAATTGATCAGGGAGAGAGCTCTGCAAACGACAATGAAGCATATTCACTATGAAGATGAAAACAGTAGATACATAACTATTGGGAGTGTTGAGAAGGTACATAATTTTGCAAACCCATAAGGAATAGCTTTATCCTAAAAGAACAGACGTGGATAACTTGTTTTGAATATTTTCACAAACTTGACCTATCCGACCTGCTTTTCCCTAGTCATTGTGCATGCTTGCTTGCTGGGTTGAGGATCCAAATGGGGATTCTTTCAAGAAACATTTAGCTAGAACACAAGACTTTTTATGGGTATCCGAAGATGGAATGATGATGCAGGTAATTTATGGAGATATCAACAAGCTCGTGTATTAGAATTACTGCAAAAATAACTAAAAATATATTCAGAACTCTAAAATAATACATAAATTTGAATCTGCAGAGTTTCGGAAGTCAGCTATGGGATGCAGCTTTTTCCATCCAAGCACTTTTAGCTTGCGACATGACTGACGAAATTGGAGGAACACTGGCAAAAGGATATGATTTCCTCAAGAACTCTCAGGTATGTCGTTTATGTACTCTTTCAATTAAGACTGAATATCATTTAAAGAAGTATAAATCATAAGTTTCTTCTGTATTGGGGATATCCACAGGTAAAGGACAACCCTTCTGGTGACTTCAGGAGCATGTACCGTCACATATCAAAGGGAGGTTGGACATTTTCGGATCAAGACCATGGATGGCAGCTTTCCGATTGCACCGCGGAAGCCTTGAGGGTTGGTTATCTCAGATCATTGTATTAATTATATCATTCAATTAAGGTGTCATTTATTTGTAACAATAAAAATATTTTCCCTTGATTTACTGGCAGGGTTGTCTTCTGTTCTCTACGATGCCATCTGAGATTGTGGGTGAGAAAATGCCACCAGCCAGGATATATGACGCAGTTAATGTTATTCTTTCTCTGCAGGTAAAACTTTGTTTTGAAAGTTGATAAGTTACTTCTTTCATTGTGACGTGGCGGAAACCCGCGTGAATTGCAAACGACAAATTCACAAATCAATACTGGATAAACCAGATATAAATCGAGTAAAATTCAAGATTTTATTGATTCAAAGTTTTCCAAATCTAAAGATGTGGGATAAACCCAAAATCTCGAAATTTTTCCTACATCACATTGGCATAATGCCAATTTTTATTATATTTCATAGTTAATTCTTCGTTTTATTCATACCAACAACTAACGGCAGAGCAAGAATGGAGGATTTCCAGCCTGGGAACCAACGACTGCGCCAGAGTGGTTAGAGGTACCGTTGCCAAACCCTCAAGTAGCTTGCTTATATGCTACTTTTCAATTGTGTCACCAAATAATTTCCTTATCGCTTCACATTTTTTCAGCTTATGAATCCTACTGAATTTCTTGAGGGCATCGTAATTGAGCACGATATGTTGAATGTGCTGGGTCATCAATAAAGGCTTTAGCACTTTTCAGAAAATTATACCCTGGACATCGGAGAAAAGAAGTAGACACATGTATTAAAAATGGGGTAAAGTACATAGAAGACATGCAGATGTCCGATGGGGGATGGTAACTACCTTTTACTTCTTTTGCTTAATTTTATGCTATTAGAAAGGTCCTTAACTCAATCTCTACCTAACAATATGCAGGTATGGGAAGTGGGGAGTATGCTTCACCTATTGTGCATGGTTTGCACTTGGAGGTCTGACAGCAGCTGGAATGACCTACAATAACTGTGAAGCAGTCCGCAAAGGTGTTGATTATTTGCTAAAAATTCAGCATGATGATGGTGGATGGGGAGAAAGCTACAGATCTTGCCCTGAAAAGGTACCCAAAATATTATGACCAGATGCGTGACTCAACCATCAATGTTCTGGTTATTATGATTACCCCATGCTTATTGAGGAATCATTTATGATTTTTTTCATCCCTACTATCACTTATCCTTTTTAAGAGACTTGGTTATTTCATAATTATTCGACATTTTTGTTAACACACTCCTTTACCTGGTCTTTTTTGGATAGAAATATGTTCCTCTGGAAGGCAACAGGTCAAATCTAGTTCACACTGCATGGGCTTTACTTGGTTTGCTTGAGGCTGGACAGGTACTTGGTTTACTTTCATTTCATAATAATTTGATCCGGTTTTCCTTTTTTGCAACACATTGATATTGCATCAATTCTTACATAAAGAGTGGATTCAACTGAGTTGTACCCCCTTACAGATGTTCTCAGTGTACTAAACTGAAAAATTCATATTCTGATAGGCTTTACGAGATACAGCTCCTCTTCATCGAGCAGCAAAATTACTGATTAATATGCAACTGGAAGATGGAGATTATCCCCAACAAGTACTAAACTGTCTTTATGTTGATTATTCGTAAGAATGAAAAGCATGTACTGATATTGTATTACCTAATTGCAGGACTTAACTTCAGTTTTCATGAGGAACTGCATGTTGCATTGTCCTTTATACAGGAATATATTTCCTTTATGGGCTCTGGCTGAATACAGAAAGCGAGTTCCTCTTACATCCAAGGCAACCAAATTCATATAGCAAGAAAGTATTTGAAGTTGGTAATAAAGTGTTAAAGAATGAGTACACTCTATCAGCTTATAACTGGATATCCTTATATCTTTTAAAATTGAGGTTATTGACAATTCCCCGTTACACAAAATATGCAGTTTATTCTCATTTGTTATTTTCAGCATTTGCCTATGTTGTTGGAACATTGCACTGTCAAATATTAACTATAATATTCAAATGAAACACAAAATACATATAATTTTACTTATCATATACAGAGTAAATGTGTAGAGTACGTAGACACTGCATTTATGTGTAAAGTAGATACTGCAGTATTACATTTTTTCTGGGCTGACCAGAAAGAATGATACTTCAAAGACTGAGACTATGATAATCAGATGAATTGGTTGAGAAATCCCAAGTGAGCGAAGAGTTCAGTATTCTAGACAAGCTTGTTACAATCTCATCCATACCTGGTCTGGAAGAAGGATTATGATTCGAACACTGATCAATCAGATGTGCCACCAGAATAGCGAGTTCAAGAGGGTAGTCATCTCCCAGAGAAGGGTCAATCATTTCTTTCAAATTCTCACCCTTATCTTCTTCGTGCAGCACCGGTTTTAATATTTCTGCCATTGCTCTCTTTTCCTTTGTGTATAAGGCATCAACAGGTTTTCCGGTTAGAACTTCAAGCAAGAGAATCCCAAATGCGTATACATCTAGCTTAGTTGAGATCAACCCATTTTCTAAGTATTCAGGTGCCATGTAGCCTTTGGTTCCGACAATGTGCCTTGTTAGGACAAATTTACCATCTTCCCCTTCTGCTGATCTCACCATATCAAAGTTGGCAATCTTGGCCCTGAAATCGCTGTCTAGGTACACACTGCTGCATTTTACATCCTGGTGGACGTGGGGTGGAGTTGTGTAGCTGTGGAGATAGTTTAGGCCCATAGCAACATCTAAAGCAATTTGTATTCTCTGCGTCCAAGTAATGTTTTTCCATCACTGGTGTTCCCAAAATCCAATCACTCAGCGGTCCATTGATTGCGTACTCATATATCAGATATGAATCACCCCGGTGAAACAGTATCCGGAAAGCCGAATCAAATTAAGATGATTTAATTTGTTCAGTATGTTAATCTCCTTTGTTACATCTCCACTCATTTTCTTGATAGCAGCATAATCCTTATTGAAGATCCCTCGATAAACATTCCCTTTAATCAGACAATCAGGGCTAAAGTCATTGGTTCCTGCTTGCAGCTCTTTGAACGTGTACATTTTCAGCGACTGAGAAATACTTGCTAAGCTCTCCATAAAGTCAATAGATTGCGACTCTTCTTCAAATTTCTTACCACTTGGTTTATCAAACAATTCAAAGCTTTCTGATTCAGCATCTTTGTCAGATCTCTTTCTCCTCCTAGCTTTGCAGCACACAAAAATACCAATGGATCCCAAAATACCAACCCCTACGACAACTCCAACAACAATATAAACCCATGTTAAATTTGACTTGCCGCCCGTGGAAGTGACTGTTGGCGGTGGAGGTGGTGGAAGAGAAGAAGGCGGGGAAGCATCAGTCTGAGAAACATTGGGTGTTGTTGCTAAAGGAACCAGAAATGTCGTAAAAGGATATATAAGCGAAGCTAATTCATTAGCTTCACGCGTTAACGAATCATTTGCACTGAAGCGAGCACTGATGATCGAAACTTCATCACCACTAGCAATCAAGTACGTCAGTAAATACTTTATCCCAGACCTCTGCTGACTCACCGTAGGACAAGCGCACCTAAGTGGGACTGTGATAGTTGTTCCACTGAGCAAATTAGTAGCTGAAACAGTGTTCTGCGCTTGGAGAGTCTGGCAAGTTGTAAGGGCTTCGAAAGTATGGTTAGCAATGGACAAGTAAGTATCACCCCCCGCGACTAGATAAGTTGTATTCTTCTGATAATATGCACCTGCCCAAGTATCAACATGGCACTTACAAAATAAAGCTTCAGACAAACAAAAAACTACCGAATCCTAAAAGCACATGACTGATCAACATTAACTGTTTGTGGAAAGTGTAAATCTTTAAACACGAAAAAATATATGTTACCTGAGCAAGAGCAAGTGATAGGCACAATGACCAACTTATTAGTCTGGATAACATCAGATTCAGCGACAGAGTTGATCTTAGCGACTGCAGCTGGATCAGCACCGAGCAGCTTAGAAATTGAAGCAACTGAGTTGTAAGGGGGTAAGGATCTGAACATAAGGTAAGATTGGCAGCTAGGGCTGACTCCATTGCAAGTGTAACCAAATGATGAGCTGGTGTTATCCATGTTATTGCAGGCTGTAGTCAACTTGCCAACGTATGGCTGCTGAGCTTGAACCACAACAAGATTCAAAATTGATGATAGGATTAGGATGGAGATGAGATTGGAAGCCAAACCCATCATCGAATTGGAGAGTTTTTGCGTTGGAGTAGAGATTCGGATTGTTATTGAAAATGGAAGGAAGCTGACGCGGTGTGGGATTGAATTGAATTGAAAAAGTTGACTTTGAGGGTTATGGAGACGCTACTCTTCTGCTGCTGCGCGGTATGTATTGGATTGGTGTCGTGTTTGACCAGGTGCAGCCGCCATAGTCAAATATTCTGAGCTTCCAAATTGAATTGGTCAAACTGACTAGAGCTTTGCAACCGACAAAACATCATCTTAAAACTTGTCTAGGGTTCAGTTGCGTTTTGGTAAATTCATATCCCAAAAAAAATCGGTTTTTACAGATGAGTTACAGTATTTAACCATTGGCAAATTGAGTGGACTATTCAGTAGAAGCAACAAAGAAATTACCCAAGTGGGCAGGTGTGGAATTTTACAGAATTCTATTCTTTTGACCTCACAATTCAACGAAGACTTTTAAAATCAATTTCGACATACACCATCTTCAATTCTAACAGTATATCAATTCTAACAGTATCTTCAATAAAGTGCCTACACAATGATCATATTGGTTTGTATTGATTTGATTTCCTTACCATCTCACTCTACACTTTCTTTTTTAGATGAATTATCTGAATTTTTCGCATAATTATACATAAAATTTATGTAAATGAAATCTTAGAAATCACAAATCACATAGAAATCTACCATATTAGATAATCATTCCTTTCGGCCAACAGAGTGGTGCTCTGTTGGTTGATGGACCTGACAGGGAATCTTAGGGCCAGAGTTTGAATCTTAGCCTCACCAATTTTTCTGGGACTACCTATAGATGGATGATGGATATGTAATATTTTGTACTCAATTGTAAACCCACTCATCAAAAAAAAATCATTCCTTTCGCAAATCACAACAATTCCACCCAAACACTTCAAATTGTAATAATATACAAAGACATCATTTTCAATCCCAATTCAATTGTTTTAAGCTGAAGACAAGAAATAATATAAAGAAAAATTAAAGTGGAAATAATTTTTTTTATTTTTGTTGTTTATGAAGAGAATTCCACTGACAGAGGGGAGGCCTTATCTGATTCTGGTGTGGACGACGAAGACCGACTGATACGTCAAATGACAACGGACCTCTGAAATCGACTCTTTTGTCTCTATTCCGTGTTATTCGTTATTCTCCGGCCGATTCGGTTTCATTGATCACTACGGTTATGCTTCCTCTTTCTTAAGGTATTGAACTTCACTAAATCTCATGCCTGCGGTCCAGTTGAATTTTGGAGTTTTGATAAACTGATTGAACTGATTATCAACCTTAACTGTTTATTTGTTTAGTTGTGTAGTTGATAAATTTCTAAGTTGAACATGGGTATAGATGAAGCAGAAGAAGCGGAATTTCTTCCAGTTATGACTACTGTGAAAGTATGTTTATATTTGACATCGATACATTTACTTCTTGAATTTTCTTGACTTACATGTACATGGATTTAATTGTTTGAGGTTGGAATTGCAGGTGCATCGTTTACTTTGTACGGAGGTTATGAAGTTGGTTGATCAAATATCATATATTTTACCTAAGATAGAAGCTGCAAGACCCGGATGTTCGTCAGGTGTACAAGCCCTATGCCAACTAAGTCGTGCAAATGAAAAATCCAAGTCATTTCTTGTGTCTTGTTGCGAGTCCAGCAAACTTTACTTGGTGTGTGCTTTTTGAATCTCATGCCCTGGTAGAGTAGGGTTGCATGTTTTGACTATGCCTGTTTGACGATTTCAATTGATGACCCATCTTATATATTTAGGCAATCCGAGGAGACGTGTATGTATCTCGATGTGACAGATGGAGAAACCTGATGGAACAAACCTTAACGCATATTCAAAATTTGGTTCCTGTATTACTGAGCGCAGAGGTTTGTGTTTTCTTGATCATATACTTGGCTTGAGTAGCTTCATTACATTAACTGTCAGTATGAATTTTTTCCATTCTCAATAATATTGTTCTACTCCATTGTCAGTGTAGTTAAATATGATAGCTTTTGCAGATATCTCATGTACTTGATGTTATAAGGACTGTGACATTCACATTGGACTCATATGAAGAAGAAGCAGGAAATGCTTTGCGAGAATTGATATACCACAACGCATCTCATCCTGATTTAGGAGCTAAGTATGAGGTAGATGCTCTTAAAGTTGCTGCGTCAAGACTTCATATTAATTCCCCAAAAGGCTTGTTAGTGGAGAAACGATCAATTAAAAAAATGCTCAATATAGTCTCTGATAGTGAGTTGAAAAAGAGGGAATTATTGGTGTACCTCTTAGGAATCCTCACGAAGCATGGTAATTCAATGGTCGGAGAAAAGAATGTCACGTTATCTCCTCCACATAAAACGTTCAATACATCTGCAACAGCACTATATTTTCCTGAACCACATAAATCAAGCAGGACTAAAAAGCAGAAACGCTGCGATGAGGATTTGATACAGAAGGACCAGATGACTGCAGATTCACCACCCAATGAATTTACTTGCCCCATTTCTTCCAGAATAATGTTTGATCCTGTCGTGATTGCATCAGGGCAAACTTTTGAAAGAATGTGGATAGAAAAATGGTTTGCTGAGGGGTATTCTACTTGTCCAAAAACAAAGATGAGGCTATCAAATCTTTCTTGGACCCCAAATACGGCCATTAAGGGCCTAATTTCCAAATGGTGCCTGGCACGTGGCGTAACCGTTCCTGATCCAAGCATGGCGCCAGATTTTGATGTTTCTGCATCCTTTGCAAGTCTTGCGAGTTCATTTACAAGTTTACATCTTCCCGAATGATATGAGTAATTTCTCAATGGATTCTCTTGGTAGTTACTCCTCTGAATCAGAAGTATCACAAGGGAAGCTGTCTAATTTGCGGAGACTAATGCCTTCTCATACGGATAGTGATTCTCCTAGATGTCAGTCTGGGGCCACCTCACCAGAGGGGATTCTAGAAAAGCTTTCTAAGCTTCCTTTCTACTCTTGGGAATCTCAACTTCAACTTATTGAAGAAGCTGAAACAGACCTGAAATCTCATGATGGATCGTTGAAGGGTATATCTTCTTCTAGTTTTATGGAGACAATTACTAGATTTCTCAAGGATGCATGTGACTTTCATGACCTGCAAGCTCAGAAGGCCGGAACTCAATTACTGTTGACATTTTTAAGAAAGGAAAGGTAACTTGATACATATTTTGTTGTTTCATGGCACTTTCATGAATCTTTTTACATTATGTGATTTTATTAAAAGGCGTTTTTATAGGGGATTTTTCAAATTTCTTATTATTAAAAAAGATTATACACTTTTTGAAATGTGTATGCAGGCCAATTCATTGTAACTAGTTATTCTGTAAATAATTGTACTTTTTTGTTTCAGGAACGAGATAACTAAGTTATTTGAAGATGTTTACATTGTACTGGCTGATTTGTTGAACTCCAACTCAACAGTTGAAGTTCTGGGTGTTATTGAAGTTCTTTCTGGTCATAAGCATTGTAGATCAAAACTTGTTGCTTCCGGTGCTCTTAGATTCTTGGTCAGTGCACTTGGCAGCTCCGAAGGTGAACTACATGATCTGGCTGTCAGAATATTATACAATTTTTGCTTAGACGACGAGAGTCATTCAGAGATTGTTGCCTTGGAACCCATCCCAAAACTGATCTGCTTCTTGAGAAACGATTCGCTTGCGAAGTATGCTATATTCATCATGAAAACTTTGTGTTATCTGGAAGAGGCTCGGGTTTCCATTGCCGAAACAGCAGAATGCATCACATCTATTGTAGAACTACTTGAGACAGGCACTTGCGAGGACCAAGAAAATGCTGTGTTTATTCTCCTTTCCTTGTGCAATCAACATGCTCACTGCTGTCAGAAAGTCATGAAGGAAGGAGTCATCCCTGCCCTTTTCAACATTTCCATCAACGGGAATAGTAAAGGAAAAACATATGCTACAGAACTACTCTGCCTCTTGAGGGACACTGACTTCACAGACGAGCTTGTACAACATGATGAGTCCAATCACCACCAGCAAATTAGCTATTCTTACGAAAACCCATCACCCAAATCAGAAAATCCAACCTACAAGGCAGATAACCCAACTACCAAACCGTCTAGATTCTTCGGCAAGGGATTCACAAAACTTAGTAAATCGAGTTTCTTGGGTCTAAAGAGGAACAAATGACAAGATTTGTAGTACTCCAGCTCTGCCTAACTTCTCACAATCCCATGCTATGATTATTTGTTGTAGTAGTTAGCTCTTTTGTGTGGGAAGCAGGAAATGAATGGCTTCTCTTCTCCATCCAAAATTTGGTATTGTATAAATTTTTGTAACACTCTATTTATCTACAGGAAAGAAGAACAGAGTAATGCTCTTTTGAGATCCTTAGTATTGAGTGAGACCTTGAGATTCCAATCATGACCGTTGATTGAGTTTGTTTTTGGGGTCCAGATTGTGCCACGTGGAGGTTAGAGAAATTCAAAAATCGAAGGTGAGAGAAATTGTTGTTTTTGTTCTCTCACCTTCACGTGGCACAATCTGAACCTTAAAAGCAAACTCAATCAACGGCCATGATTGGGGTCTCAGGGTCTCACCCAAAATTGAGGGTTTCAAAAGAGCATTAGAACATGTACATAACATAAGCACCATATTGCATATTTAGATTAATTTTATTAAAAATTTATTTAATTACTTTTTTATTAATTATTAAATTTTGACCCTCTTGTCATCTGAAGCAATACTACGTCGTTTCACGATTCAACAGCACAGGGAGTCTGAATTTGAATATCCAACCCTGCAAAGAGAGTTACTCGAAGCTTCATCGGTTCTCGCAAATATGGCGACGGACTCATCCGACGGCGAAGAGGAGTTGGGGAAGCAACTAATCGGAGGCGTCCCGACGCTGACGGTGGAAGAGGATCTACGAGAGATGGGAAAGAAAGCGGCATGGAGCGTCAGCTCTTGCAAGCCCGGTAATGGCGTCTCCGCTCTTCGTGATGACAATCTCGAAACCTATTGGCAGTAAGTAAAAACAGCCACGCCCACTAGTTTCTTATCTTAATTTCACAAACCCTAGACTAGATTGATGGTGCTGTGACTCTAATGACTT
>QZGG01002919.1:0-26332 GCA_006409495.1 Sedum album
AGAAATATAGTGCCTCTTTAAACAGTTAGATTAAAATGTCTGAATTACAGTGCGCTGCCTGGGTGATGATAGAATGTAGGAGTTTAACCGATGCTTCGTGAGGGTAATTATTAAAAACAGAGATGTGGTGGTGTACTAGGACTTGAATGGCCTCATCAACTGACCAAAGTACAATTTTTTTGGTCTGTATTTTGTAATGCTTGTCACATAAGTTGTAGAGTGAGACATCCCCGAGTATATAGCAGGGTGTTTTACTGTCTGCCCATTAGGGAAGCACGCTGATGTGGTCTTCATGTGTCACTGTTTTGTTGTCTTCAAATTTAACTACACCAACAATTGTTCAATTGTCGTGGCTCCACTCCCTTATGTGCTAAGAATTTAGAAAGCCTAGTCCACAGCTTGGACGTAGGAAAATGTATGAAGCTTGATTGATAAAATTTGATGTTCGCTTCTCAAGTGCACTGCTCAGAGTCCATTGTACTTGATAGAATACTTTTAGCGTCTGTAAATGATTTAGAATGGAAGCATCTCAATCCAAAATATTTAAGCCTTTCCAGTTGAAGAGTGTCTAACTATTCACTAAGATCTCTCTTTCTTCAAATATTTAGGCTTGGGAAATCATAAATATAGTCTCATTCCTGTTACGACGTATACTACTTCAATAGCAGCTATGGTTGAATTTAACATTTCTTCGTGCCTATGGTGCCTCTTTTAGATAAGTTTATATTATGGTTAATATCCATGTAACCTAATTTGGAGGCTATGATTACAATACATGAGCACAATGACATTGAAATAGCAAATGCACAAGCTAAGTATTGCTCGCTGCTGCATAGAAACGAACAATACATTAATTTTTTCATGGTCTTTATCCTTCTCAGATCTTATAAAAAATTGTGATGGCAGTGATAGTCTATAAATGTGGCTATGGTTGAGAAAAGGCTAAATGGCATTTTCTACTTTTAGAGTATTGAATATTAAAATATGGATGAGATACCTGTAACCAAAGTTGGAGGCTACTATCGGATGACAGTAATGCATGAGCACCATGATCATGCAGATTACACTAGTGTGTTGATGCTGTGTAGATATGTGCATCTTATGATTTCATCTCAATGATCTGTATCCGTCTCGGATCTTCTAAAATTGGTGTTTAAATGCTTTATTGATGTATCAAACATAACTAACTGGCATGCACTAAACAGCCTGCTAACTTCCCCTGGTTCATCGTTCATCTTGTTAACATGCATTGCAAGTGCACTTTTGTTCATATTTCTCATACTACAAGTTATAATGCGCAGGTTCAAGTTGATAGGAGTGACTATGACAATGTCATTGGTGCTTTACCTTACTTGAAGGTGAACCGGAAAGCGACCTAGAAGAAGCTTTCCTCAATATCATTTCGCAGTGTGATTCCAGCATTCATAGATTCCTTATCCTCTTCACACTGATCTACACTTCCGTTCTTAAGTTATTTCAAATTTTAGACGAAAAATGTTGAGAGCATTTTGTGCTTGTAATCATCTGTAGAGCAAGTGGGTCTATCTTCCAACCAACAACTACTCCTTTAAGTCTCAGTTGTTGAGCCTTAGCTCTCCCATTCATGAATCAATCAGAAGATCTCACTAACAAGTTGGTCTTGGATTTGATCCGTCTTCATGTGCCATACCATACTAGTGTATTTCAATTATAGCTCACTTTTATGAGTTCAAATATCTACAGAATTCCAAAACATCTGCGGACCGCATGTAAAACTTTACTTAATTTGATTTTAGTCACTTCAGTTCATTTTCAATCTAAAATCTTGTAAAATAGCTTTCGGTATCTTTTAATTAGAGATAGTAAAAGTGCCACAGATGCATGTAAAACTTTGAGAAATGTGAGATTTAATATAACCTGTAATTAAGTGCTAATATCAAAACAGTCAACCCAATTTCATGGTGTTTATTTTTTTTATAATCAATCATTAAGTTAAAGCGACCAAAATCAACTTTGAGATCAAAACTTACCACATTTCAATCCAATTACACCGACATTTAAATACCTCTAAATCTTAAACACAAAGATGAGGAGTAAAATGGTCAAATTCCCCGTCAATGCATACCGACGGCGGGGCATATAATAAAGCCCTACAAAAAAATAATTAAAGTAAGGTTTAAAGTGTCAAACATAATACTCCATAAATATTCATATCCAACATTATCCGCATAACAAATCTACGTGTCACTCACATCTTTAACTCACGACACGTGTCCGACACCTAACATCCACCCACATAATTCCCCTAACCCCGAATTTTCATAAAACCTTTCCTTCCCATAAACACCCTCCGGGCCTCTACTTTTCATTACCGAAAACCCAAAAATCCACCAAAACGTGCAAGGGCTTATTCGTAATTACCAAGAAAGCAAATTCACATTGTGATTACCAACTGAGCGCACGTGAGTAGCACGTGTTGTTGAATTCCACGCAATAAAATTAGGACTGATTTTCCTAGGGTTCTCCATTTTCAATTTCGGTTAATTTTCTTCGGAATCGGATTCTCCGGATCTTCATCCATTTTCGATCCGTTCGATAATTTGGGATTTCTAGGGTTTCTGCTTTGCAAATTCGAAAGATTAGTCAGAGGTGTGATTGATGGTTCAATTGATGAAATCGGGGAACTTTCACGTGTCGGAGCCGGATGCGGCGGCTGGAACGTGTAGGAACCAGGGGACGATGAAGATGGAGGTTGAAGATTTTCTAGAGCAGCAGCATGGTCCTGATAATAAGCGATCAAGGATCGACTCGACTAGGCATCAGGTCTTGTTGAATTTAATGTTTTATTTTACTTGGCGATTTTGATTGACGTGTTGGTTTTTAGTTTGGTAGAGTCTGAGATCCGGTGTTCGGGTCTGGATTCTAGTGGGATCTGGGAATTGATATTACAATTTGATTGTGATTTGTGGACACGATTATGGTTGACCTAATTATGTTGTTTATATTGACATTAATTGCTTGATTGACAAATTATTGAGTTCTTAGAGCTGAGCTGTAAGAAAAAACTGTGTCTAGTTTATGGGTCTTTTAGTTGGAATTTGGGTGGGAACTGAGGTGTTTTATTTTTGATAGTGTGTGATTGTTTATGGCAGTGGAGTTCAGGGAATGTGCCGCCTTCGCAATATAATCCTTTAGACGAGCCTAGCCCTCTGGGGTTAAAATTGAGAAAAAGTCCCTCTTTGTTGGAGCTTATTCAGATGCAGCTTGCCCATGGGAAGACAGAGAAGCCTGCCGCTTCAGGTGAGACCATTAGCTCTGACCATAAGAAAGAGGGTAAGAGTTCTGCCAGTAGCAGTGATAAGCTCAAGGCATCTAACTTTCCTGCATCACTTCTTAAGATTGGAAGTTGGGAGGTAAGTTTCCTTAAAGGGTTTTTGAGGTCTGAAATATTAAAGGCAGAGTTTTGAGTTGAGGTTATCTTTTTGTTGGCCTGCAGTACCAGTCAAGATATGAAGGTGATTTAGTGGCAAAATGTTACTTTGCAAAACATAAGCTAGTGTGGGAGGTGCTTGACGGTGGTCTGAAAAGTAAAATAGAGATTCAATGGTCGGACATTATGGGACTGAAAGCAGATTGCCCAGAGAGTGGAGAAAGCTCCTTGAAAGTAGTGGTATGAAATCATAATTCCTTTTGCCAATCTTCTTACAGCTAATGATAGTTTCATATTGTCCTTACTGACTATCACACTACTGTTTAGTATAATATGCGGGAAATAATATCTTTTGTGGTATCTTGTTGTCGATAGCTTGCTAGGCAGCCCCTTTTCTTCAGGGAGACGAATCCACAGCCTAGGAAACACACCTTATGGCAGGCAACTTCTGATTTCACAAATGGCGAGGCAAGTGTGAACAGGTGATCTTTATTTCTTAACTTTCACTTAAAGTATTATTATTATCATAGGCTCATGATTCTGATTCTATGGTTGGATGGATCAATATTAGGATAGTATATTGTGAAGTCTACATCAGAATGAGTCTTGAAATTGAAAATATGTACTTAGTTTGGGTCTTCATGGTTTGTGGTCATGTAAAATAATTCAGTGTTTTTGATGTTTTACATTATGGATCGGTAAGAATGGTGCACACTGCACACATGATCCCTGACCTTAACCATTGTATGTTACTTATCATGTATATATACATATATATTCTCGCATAATTTATTCATTTTGCTGTACAACAGTTTGGTGAACTGCTGTTTCTCCATGCAGGCTTCATTTTTTGAAGTTTCCTCAAGGGATGTTGCATAAACATTTTGAAAAGCTAATTCAGTGCGACTCACGCCTCAATTTCTTGAGCCATCAGCCAGAGATGCCGTTGGATCCACCATATTTTGAAAGCAGTCGTTCTTCAGTGTTTGAAGAGTTGGAGCCAAAGCCTCATGTGTTTGACCCAATCAAAGCGGGTGAACCAGCATTGGTTCCCGCTGGCCTTCCTAGTGTACCATTGCCAGCAATGCCTTCAAATATTCGACCTACATTTTTTAAAATTGGACAGGGGGATCTGGGTGTTTCGATGCTGGATCAGCTTCCTCAAGACTCTCTCCCTCCTAGTTCAGGTATCATAGTTATTTTTCAATCCAGCTGGCTGTTTTGGGGAATTATTTACTCTTGGAATTCTAGTTCCATCATTTGCATATCTTATTTTGACAGCATGAGGTAAAAGGAACCGTGGGCTTATTTCAGTGCGTTTACTGGGAGATGGCTGTTTTTGAACATTGAATGCAATTATTTCCTTTGGAGTAGCTATACCTTTGTTATGTTTGATATATGTTTGCGGATGTTAATTTGAGTCAACTTTTTGTGCTGTATCAGTGATGGCTGTCAGTCCTATGGAAGGATTCATGAGCCAAACCAATGATTTCCAAGGGACAAATAAGAGAAAAATGGCTCAGCACAAAGAACCAGCTGGACTTCGTCCCTCCATGTCAAAGCTTGACCTCATGAATTACTTGGAAAACATCATAGAGGACCCAGTCTCTGATCCCAGTCCTGCAGAAGCAGCGGAACGTAAAGCTCAGTTGGAGTACCTCGCAGACGTCTTGTTAAATGACAGTGAAACTCATCTGCCACCTCCAACTGACGAGAAGTCAATCATGGCAAGGGTCAACTCACTTTGTTCATTGCTTCATAAAGACTCAGTAGAAGGATCCAATAGCTTTAAAGACAACCAGCTGGATGTCTTCTTAAACCCCCTGGGAACAAGTCATCACAGGGATAGTTCCCAGGGCCTTTTCTTCAACCCACCACAACTGGAGGAGCGCCGGGAATGGAAGAGGCTAGTTTCACTCAATCCATGAAACCCCCAACTACAGGGATGATGAGGAAAGACTCTTTTAGCGACTTATTGCTAAACCTCCCTCGTATAGCATCTCTGCCCAAGTTTCTGAACAACATATCCGAAGACAGTGAAAACCACTTCAATTAGGCAGCAACACCAGTAGTTTTATCACTCTGTAGTGGGAGTTGGAACTTTGTCTTGCCTGTGCATACTACAGAATCTCTAATTGAGCCTAGTCCTTGCTGTCGGTTCACTTGTAAGTTTGTTAAAATGTTATTAGGATTCAGGGTTTGGAGAAAGCGTTTTGATGAAGGATCCTGTGTCCCTATTGTAGATAGTTGCTGTAAGTTAATGTTACTGTCAGATTTGGTCTAAGCACAAACTTTCATGTCTGCGTGTTTCCTCTGTTTGCTACAAACAATAAAGGTATGTTGCATTGACGAGAACGCTCCTTTGAAAAGTAAGCATAAGTAAGTCGTCTCTCATCGTGAGACTAGAGAGATCTCGCTTCTCTCTAGCTTTTCAGCTGAGAGAATTTTTGGAAAACTTTCATCTTCGTGAAGGAATTTTCTATTTCTCAAGTCTATATACGAAAATTCTTTCATGTTGTTTTACGTTCGTTCACGACGTCCTATAACCTTTGCTGCGCTCCCGCCAACTTTGCAGCGCATGACGTTTGCTGCTTTCTTCTGCAGCTGCTTGCTCGGCCATCAGCTGCCTATTCGGCCAACAGCTGCCTGTTCAGGCAACAACCGTTTCGTTTTTGACCGCTTCTCAGCAGGCTTTCACCTAGCTGCCAGTTTCAAGTTTGTTTCAGTTTCATTTTAATGTTTTAATTAGTTTAGCTTGTTATAGGATTTTCGTATTTAGTGTAGTACTGACCGAGGCAAATAACTCGATCTAACTCTTATCATTATTGTAGTACTGTTATTTCGAGTCAGACTAAATTTTATTCAGCTTTTTAAGTACTCGTATTATACTCTTTGGGCTACTGTCCTTTTCAATCAAAAAAATAAGGATAAGTAGAGCTTGTATCCTGTGGATCTATCCAATTTGGTGGATTCGTGGATCCCCTCTTGCACCCGTTAATTGCATTTCTTGGATGCACCAGATTGCGTCACGTCGTTGCATTTGTCATGTGCACATCACGTGTGCATCACGTGCAAAACACGTGTAACTCACATGTTTCATTAATGTGTTGACAATCTGGTGCGTCCAAAAAATAAAATCGACGGATACAAGAGGGGATTCACAAGTCCAACAAATTGAATGGATCCACATGATACATTTTCAGCATAAGTATCCCATTTCTTATTTCTCCATGCAACTCTTTTGTTCACATACAAACAATATAAAGGACAGCGCATTTGGGAAATAATGTTGGGACATGGAATGGACAATCCATAGAGTCGTCATAATCAGGCTGGCACATATCAAAACGGTCCATTATTAAATTTTGAACGTATCTGAAATCAGGCAAAACATTCTGGTACACATCTCCCTCAGTCCTTTATGTTTTTGTTCAGGTGTTAGGTTTCATGTAAAGTTTATTTGCCAAATAATATTCACTTTGTTTGTGCAAGAGAATTCAGTTTTGAGAACGGAAATTAAGTGGCTAACTGGCAGACCGCTATTTCATTAGGGGAAGTTGATGATATATTTAACAAGTCATTTTCCAACAGTCAAAATGCATGCAGTTATGATTCAAAATCAGGTATTAAATTTTCATTAATTAATCATTTCGATATAATCTAATTCAGAAATTTAATAGTCGCAAAATTCCGCGCCACCAGTTGCTACTTTTTACTTTCCATCCATGAATAAATACATAAATTGTTGAATTGAAATCTTCTTCATCCTCGCCGGATATTTTGGTTTCCCGTTAACTGCTTCTCCGCCACTCTCTCTTTATTATAACATCTTCAATTTTCCACATCGAAACCATCCGCCGCCAGTTGGACGCTTCTCATCGGTACAATTCAATCTCCAATTTTTAGGGTTTCTCTTCTTTTTTGTTCTCCGTTCCTTCATCCAATCTGCGTTTGGATCATCAATGTTTCTATTTTAGATAGGTGGCCTGTTGAGACTCGATCACATCCTCTCTTTTTTATTATACTTTTTGAATTGACCTGTGTGAATTCGGATTTCGGATGCATTCTTTCATGCTGTGTTTTTTGTGTTTGGTATAAAATATGGATAGTGCAACTTTTATGAAGGTATTGTAATGTGGTTGGTTAGATCTTGAACAAAACATGTCATCCTTTTTTACATTTATGCATCTTTTCTGCCTTGTTATATTGGTATGATCATTTGTTTCTAATTGTTCTGGTCTCCCAGTGCTTTAATGAGCTAACTTTCCATATCTTCGATTTCAGTTGCTGACTGATTTACAACACAGGAAACAAATATTATTTGGTAGACAAAAAAGGATAGTTAAAGAATAGATTCTGGGTGTTTGAAAATTGGCTTTTAATTGATCAATGTGTTCTGGAGTGGATGGATGCAATGGAATCAGATAAAGGATTGAGGAAACAATTAACCGTGGAGACTGTGATACGACCTTTAGTTCAAGCAGAAAGGAACAATGGAGTTGCTGCACATAGATCAAGAATTAGGGAGGTCAGTTCAAGGTATATGTCCTCTCCCAATAGTCTCCCCTCAACTCCAAAACGATGCCAATCGCCGGTGCCTAGATCAGTTGTGACACCTGCTTCAATCGCGGTTCCTAAAAGAGCTGTGTCTGCAGAGAGGAAGAGACCCTCAACGCCTACTTCCTCATCTCGCCCATCAACTCCTACTTCGTCATCTCGCCCATCGACGCCTATTCGGGATATAGATGTGAGTTTGGCCGCTAGAGAATTGCACTTACCAAAACCAACCAGAAAGGGTATGGCCTTCCACAATGAGAAGCCTCACTGCATCATTCCAGTCAGATAGAATTATCACTGCCAACAAGGAAAAACATGTTACTTCTCCATCTGTTTCAGGCTTGAGGCTTCCTTCAATTGTAACACATAAGCAGCCTGAGTCACCTCGTATTGCCCGAAAGGAAACTCCTGAGAGCAGGAGAAGTCCTCTTAAAGGGAAGAATATGTTTGATCAGGCTGAGAATTTTAAGCCTGCTGACAGCTCACATGCTAGATTGATAGATCAGCATCGATGGCCTAGTAGAACAGGAGGTAAGGTATCTTCTATTTCCTTGAATAGAAGTGTTGACTTCACAGATAAGATCACTAGAAACTCATCTGCGGGGCTACCGAAAATCGGGATTCCTTCATTGAGAAGAGTTTCTGATGGGATGGTGAAACCTATATATAGAACTTCTAGTGACACATCAAATCAGATAGCCTCTAATCCAAATGCACCAGAAAGAAAGGGATCGGAAGGAGATTTATCCCTTGATATTCAATTGTTAAAATTACCCAAGTTGAGAAAGCCACCTCCATTTAGTTCATCTGACCGGAGTGCGTTATTAAGTCCTGGAGTCAGATCTCAATCTTTACCCGGTACACGACATCCATCACCTATCCGAACTTCCTCCCAGTCAAAGGTTTCCACTCCATCTCCCTCAAGACCGACTACTCCTACAAGAGGGCTCAGTCCATCTCGGATAAGGCCCATCAACTCATCTGGTCAATCCATGCCTTCTGCATCAGTTCTCAACTTTGTTGCAGATTTTAGAAATCCAAAGAAAAACAATCAGCTTGAAGATGCTCATCAATTGCGATTGTTATACAACAGACAATTGCAGTGGCGATTTGCTAACGCTCGGACAGATATTGCGTTGAGAATTCAGAAAGTAACAGCAGAGGTAGAATTCATTGCACTCGGATTGTAGAATATTTACACAACAATTCTTCATTGTCCTAAAAATGTTTATAATGATCTCATTCCATATAATGATTTCGCCATTCATATTTTCTGCTTTTTCTTTACAGGCTCTTGTTTATGCTATTGTTGCCTCTATACATAAGTGATTCGTGTTGTTAAATTAACTTTGCAGAAAAGTCTTAACAATGTGTGTAGAAACAACCTGGCTCTGTTGGAATCAATAATCAAGAAAAGGACCCGCTTACAACAAATGAGATTCGAGTTGAAGCTCAAGTCAATACTGAATGATCAGGTTAACTCTCTTTTCTTTAATATTTTTTGCTGTGCATGTCTTTGATTTTAATCATAGAAATTGTTTTACATTTGAGAACTCAAACGAAGATACTTAAAACCAAAAAAAGAAATCAAGTAACGTATTTATGCTACATAATTTGCTAGTTTCCAGTTCAACTCATTATAATATCTGCTTTTACAGTTGCTCTATCTGGATGACTGGGCATCACTTGAAAATAATTACTCCTTGTCTTTGGCTGGAATAACGAAGGACTTTGAGGCTAGCACTCTTTTACTTCCATTGACTGGAGGAGCTCGGGTATGTCTAAATTGCAGTGGTGACTAAGAACAGAAAATTTAGTGTTCCCCTCATGTCAAGAGTCATGGAAATCATCATAGATTTGTTCTTTACAGGCTGACATAAAATCACTAAAAATTGCTATTGGCTCTGCAATGGATGTCATGCAGTCTATGGGACCCTCAGTGATCACATTACTCTCAAGGGTGAGTTTCTCCTCTAACACCAATTTATTTTTTTAGCTTTATTTTGTCTATGTTTCTTGGTATCACCCTTGTCAGATAATTATGTTATATTTAACAGGCAGAGGGGATGAACACCTTGGTGTCGCGCTTAGCTGATTTAGCAATAAAGGAGAAAGCCCTTCTTGACGAATGTGAAGCGTTGCTGACTATTAATGCCACCATGCAGGTAAGATGTTGCATCTGATAGAGTAACACTTGCATTTTTAATTTGTATTTTCTAACTTTCTCATTTAAATTTTTATTTTTATTGAAAATATGTTCCATCTGTGTTGTTAGGTAAAGGAGAGCAGCCTTCAAACGCATCTGATACAGACATACGCGAGCATTGATAGATACTGAATAATAACAATCTACGCAGCAACATCCATGACCCAGTGCGTGGCATCTATTCAGATATAACAATAGTTGGTACTCAAGTTGATTCTAATGTACACCTCTTACGTCTGTAGGGCTGCTTTTCCTCTGGTTCTCTATTCATTCTGTTATCTCTCATGTCTTGAAGTGCCCTTATTTTTCTGTGACACTCAGACAAGAGATTTCAGGGAGAGTAACAAGAGGTCATTTATTGTAGTGAAGGTAGAAATATAGGTTATTCATTTTTTGAGGTGTGTCATCAAGTCAAATGTATCTATCTATATCTATATGGAAAAAATAACATCCCAAATAAAATTTCATTTTTTGGATCCCATTTACTGCTGCTATGTGTTGGTTTCGGTTCATCAAAAAATAGTAGAGTGTATAGAGAAGCACATACTATGTCTCCTGCTACCGAGGACTAGTTTTGTAATTCTCAAAAGTGTAACTACGAATGTGATTGTCAATATTTGGAACTAACGTGACCATTTTGTAATTTTATAATAAAAACAATACCTGTACTACTAGGGTTTTCTTGTGAGCCATCAGCCTCACTCATGGTTTTTGGTGCTTTCGGGAAGTGATGTTCCTGTCTCGATATCGCCTTTTTGTTTGCAAAAGGTTACACCTTTGTCGAATTTGGATCATATTGAGACTTTGTGCATTTCTGATTGTTATGAATGCTATCTGATAGTGATAGTTAATCAGCAACTTGAAAAATTATTGTATTATTGTTGAAGAATTGGGTTGCCTTGCCCTTGTTCGATATGCATCATTGCATTCTGTAAATCTATTTTGTTGGTTGAAAATTTGTTAAAATATTTCAGTATTGGTCCTAATTCTTGGCAGGGTGCTTAGAATTGCTAGCCTGCTGTAAATGTGGACATACATTAATACATGTAGGCTTTAGGTGGGCATATTTTGAGTTTCATATGCTCATAAAGGACCTATGGATATTTCTATTCTCTTTTCATGTGTAAATTGTTCGAAACCAGGATACAATTTTTGAAAAAATAGATCATCTGAAGTACACTCGAGACCAGCTCATTCAACTTTGTGAGCTTATTTGTAGGTAAAATAAATAAACCGTTTTTTATATCTAGTTCCTTTGCAGTCAGTTTCAGACAGCCTTTTATCTAAATCATCAGGCTCTTACGGCATCTAGAGATGTAAAAAATTAAAAGACACATTGATGCTGAACTTTTTGCGGAAGAGAAGCAGCAAGGGCGTGCTTGGAGAGAGTAATGTGTGTTTCACTGATTACTTTGACATATTGCTTTGCTTCAGTCTGTCTTACAATGCCAAAAGTTTTATACTTTTGTGTTTAAATTTTTCTTGAAGCTTATTTTTCTTATTTCTTTTTATGTGAATGTGTAGTTGGCTACTCCATTTAAAGGCTGCCACATTGAACCAGATAGCTGTGACTGGCGTGGGAGATCCTCTAATCTTTGTCACTGGTAGAGGAAACATGGTAATTTCAAGCGCCTTCTATTGAATAATTGTCAAGAGGCACTTGAAGGTGCTGACAAGCTGCGACAAGAAGTCAAGCTAATGACTGGTCCCTTGCAAGAGGCTGAGCTTCAGGATAAAGAAAAGATGCTTAAACTCTATATTCTTGGGAATATCAAGCTGATTGGAGAACTATTAAAGCAGAATATGGTTCCCCAAACGCTAGTCCATCACTTTGTTCATGTACGATTTACATTCAGTTTTGTAAGTTATGGCTTCAGGTGAATCTTATTAAGCTGTTGTGTAGGAACTTCTAGGACAAGATAATAAAGTTTGCCCAGCTGAGGAAAATGTTGAGGCCATCTCACAGTTCTTTATTACTATTGGTAAGCAGCTGGATGCAGCGCAAAAATCAAACTGGGCAAATGACATGTCTTTCAGTCAGTTGAAACTTGAAAGAGCTGACAACCAACAAAGACTTGGCTTCCCGTCTGAGATTCATGTTTAGGGATGTTATTGATCTCCGGGCTAACAATTGGATTCCTCGAAGAAAGGAGGTAAATAGCAGTTGTCAAAATGCCATGTCACAACTTATTGCATTCTACCATAAGCACATAATTCTGTCTGTTTTCAAAAAAAAATCTGTGGTTCAGGTTAAAGCCAATACTGTCTACGAAATCCATTCAGGAGAAGAGCAATACCTGAAGTTGCATCCAGGCGCTACTGGAGGAATGAGAAATCAGCCTGGTCCTCCAGAAGTGAGTACCGGCCTTGGAGGCTTTCCTATCATGCAACCAGGTATGGAGGTTTGATGCCTGGAGCAAGGACGATTATTAATACGTGTTTATGCCTGGAACTGGATGCATACTTTTTGCCGACCCTGCCATTGATTTACCCAAAGCACCAAGTGAATATGGTGAAGTACTCGGCAAAGCAGTCTTACTTGGTGAAATGGACTTCAAGCTGGTTGATGAACGCCTAGGCGAGGGGAGATCGCCTAAGCGGCACATTTTTCTTCACTGCAATGAAGTAATAAAAATGGTGGAAGATGATTTATTCCTAAGGGCAATCCTTAATTCTGCCACTATAACAATAAGTTCCAGTCCTTTGGAGCAAGCAGTGCTAACTGCACGTACTAGAGTCGTGTTTATTGTATGAGTCGAAGAGGAGAATTATCATTGTATGCTGTGATGAAATGACGATCTATATGAGTGATGTTCAATCCTATGAATTTCTGATATATCTGCATGCATGAAATCTGATATTTTGTGATACTTGTGCTTGATGATATGAATGCTTTTGAGTTGAGATATCTGGTGATGTAGAGTTGATAGAAAATGACTTAGAGGGATTTAACATTCATTCAGATATTTGGATGAGTAATTGTGCTATACGTTGAGTTGATATTGTGGCATTCCGAATTGTGAAAAAGATTATCTAATCTCTTGTCTGAATAACCGGGAAAAGAGATGAGCGACCCTCATCTTGACTCGCGTAAAAAGGACAAGAAGAAAAGTGAAATCTATATGTGGATAGTTCATTGGCAACGAATGTTTTTATATTATATTGGTTATTGACTAGTGTCGGGGGTTGGGAAGAAAACCAAGACACTTCCCACTTGAACACGTGCTTTAACTAATGACACAAGCCAAAATAAAGCAAGCCATCATTATAAAAAAATCAAAAAATTCAGCAAAAAATGAGAGAAAATGAATAAAAGTTTGTTGTTGCCATTGAATTTATCCAATAGTGTGTTTCGGATGCCGTAGTAAAAACTCAACTTTTAATGCGATTAGGATGGCAAATTGAAGAACGAAGTTAGGAATCTGAAAAAGGGCTATCTCTACATTATCATGGATATATCTCGACTTGAGTATTTTTATCGCTGAGTACAGATTGAACATTATTGATGATGACTGTATGTAGATATAAATGGATTGATTGGGTAGGATGTTATGAGTTGGATTGTCATGTAATCACAGTATACTCTGATTGATTCGAATCTGTAGTCTAGATCTTTACTTGTTCGAGACGAACAAGGATAAGTGTGGGGGAGTTTGATGGAGCGTATTTATACGATCCATCATTGTCTTATTTCCGTTATTCTTATATGTTTTATTTGCGAAATATTACCTTGTTGTAGTGTTTTGCATTTCAGGCGTATTTGGAGTGCAATGAAGATTTTACACGCTTATCGAGTAATTCTAGACGGATTCGGAGCACGAAGACGAAGGGAAGAAAGCGAATGCAGACTGGATGATGTAACCTGATATCATCCGCGAACGGTACCACATTTACATCCGCGGACCTTACATAATTTACAGATATTCTTAAGGGTCCGCGGTTGGTTCGGTCCGGCCCAATTCAGAATTTCAGCATCCTTTTGATTAGGGTTTCACACCTAATTGAGAGAGCATCTTTGGACCGCAAAAATTCCAAAGCTTAGAGTAGAGAACAGCGATCAAGCTTCCGCCTTACCTTAGTCTTCACAATCGATAACTCTTCGAACTCAGTTTTACTATTTTGCTTTGTTATAATGTTTTCTATGAATAGCTAAATTTCCCTACAGTTTGGGGAATTGAGTTGCAACATTGTATGAGATCATTGAATAGCAAGTTTTAGTCTATTGAATTCTGTTCTTTGTTATAATTGCATGTATTGTTATTCTCCTAACTCAGCCTAGCGGTAAACTTAGGTTTATAGCAATTGCATGATACTTAATCGAATTGTCATAGTAGTAAAGCCTAGCGGTAGAGCTATTGTGTTAGTTTGATTAGGTAATTGTTACATCTTTTTGAGACTCTAGCGGATAATAGAAGATAGAACTAGAATTAGGTAACTACCCTAGCTAACTATCTGATTAGAACAACTATAATTCATTAGGTTGAAACGTGTCTGGTCAGTGATTACTAGTTGCAACGAGATTCTCTGAACTGTGTTTTCTCATTTATTAGTCAAACCTTTAGTTTTAGTTAACAAACACTTTTCCAACAAACCCCCGATAGGAGTAGATTAGCTAGTAGTTTAAATCCGACACTAGATTACTTTCCCTTGGGTTCAACCCTGCTTATTGCTATAGTAGTTTTGAGTAGGAGTATAAATTTAAATTTTAAGTGCACAACGACGCGCTGTCAGAATGTTATGATTTTATCTAAAGTAAAAGTAAGCTAGATCAGACATTGCTTGTATGGAAAGAGTACGTGTAATTTTTGCGTGCAAGGGAACTTAGTTAATCAACTACAGTTTTGATATAATGAGTATCTCATATTTATGTCAGCATATTGTTGGGCCTTTTTCGTCGGAACTATTACCTTTTTTACTCCTAGGACTACACTAGCATATTTCAGCAAAGAAGATGATTCTTTCAGAGCTTTGAGAGCAAGTTACTAAATGCATTTTCATTTGATTGTTTTGGAACCAGCTGATATTTACATTATTTCATGGATTTGACTTATTAGTAACAGTCTCTCTTCTTATGGTAATTATTATTTTCATCTCCTCAACAGGTCGTCCAACTATATAAATTCCATTAAAAATGGTTATTATATTTTTATTGCATGGATTTGAGCTCATACATTCTTATTACGACAACTTTATATCAATGTGTAGGCAGCAACATTGTACCCGTGCTTTGAAACGTTGCACCATAGCCAGCTCAACAACAAAGGATCAGCTAGTAATTTATATTAATTGAAAATTCCTTCATTTGCATGTGTCCATCTCATCAGTGAGACCCTAAACTTGTCAATTTTCACATCTCATAATTTAACAATTACAATACAATTGTGTTAGTTAGTAACAACATTAACTTTTTATAACAAGCAAGTGGTGCAGGTACAGATATCTTGTGTTTTGCATTCTCCATGAACAAGCCCACTCACCCTTCTCCCTCTGACCGCACAGAATTTAAGACAATCTTCATTTAAGCAATATGGCAATTGGAGATCTCTTGAGATGCATAGTCCCTCCGCATCGACAGTTTTGTTCCCTACACACACATATGCATAAAAGATTGTTGTTAAAAAATGTTCTTATGGATGCTTCAAAATCATGTAACAAAAATGTTCAATCTTATTTTGCGACAACCTAGTGAAGAGACAAATATAAATCCTAGAAAGAGAATCAAGGCCGCTGATGATCTCCTCATGGTTACTGTAATTTTATTTTCAATACAACATTTGAGATTAGTATTTTATAGTACTACTTTTTTTTGGATGTGCGTTTCAATGAAATTATATCCCCACTCCACCATCAGTTAAAGTACTTATGTGTCGAATAGTAACATACAAATACATGCTATGAATTTGAACTATACGTATATACGTACGTTTCTGGAAGCACAATTTGAGATGACACAAATTCATATTATCATTTACTTACACAAAGTTATTAGGTATTCCGAGAATTTGTAATAAGCTGTATGGAAGCGCAAATACATCTCTGTGCCATTGTTTGAATGGTTTCTTAATGTTTCATGGAACGCCCTCCACTTGTCAACACCTCATTTCTCTCTTCCCACAATAAAATCATAAACATTTCACATCAATTTTCATCGAAATTAATAAGCAGCAATGACATTAGCTGAAGGAATACCAAAGAGGACACCCGGCTCGTCCGAGGTCCTTAACCAGACTAGAAAAATGCCCTTTTGCCCTATGCGAATGGCCATCGTAGGATTCGGAGCTACGGCCGTGTTAGGCTACTTTGTGTTATATTCCAAGAAGAAGCCAGAGGCATCTGCCCTTGATGTTGCTAAGGTTGCTAGTGGGACATCGAACCCTGGCAACACTCATCCTCGCAGTTAGAACGCCAACCTTTGTCAGTTATAATCATTGCATGCGTTGGGTTTCGTGCGCATGCTCATCGTACAGACCTTGGCGTTCGTAGATATATTTTTATTCAATTTCTATGCATTCCCTCATTGCAACGAAAATACAATTGTGTATACAAAATACTTTGCGACCAAATAAAATTGCATCATTTGATAAAAGATTTAAACGTTAATGGTACAAAATCATTATATGGAATATCACAAGATAAATGTAGCATTTTGAATTATCCCTATTGTGCTGATGATTTTATGTTGTCAACCTAAAATTGAATCTTATTTCTAGATTGAAATATCACTACTACAGATTATGTTTATAACAACGCTCTTTTTTGCCCTTTAACAGCGCTTCTTGAAGCGCTGTTGAAACGGGTGCTGTTGTAAATCACATCTTTATTACAGCGCTTTTTAAAATAAAGCGCTGTTGTTTATGTATATTTATAACAGCGCCTTTTATACAATAAGCGCTGTTATATATAGACATAAACAACAGCGCTTTATTTTAAAAAGCGCTGTAATAAAGATGTGATTTACAACAGCACCCGTTTCAACAGCGCTTCAGGAAGCGCTGTTAAAAATAACAAACAAGCGCTGTTATTTTATAAACCTGTTACAGCGTTTATATATAAAGCGCTGTTAAAAATAATCACTCACAACCAAGCGATAAAACAAAAACGAGGTCGTTTAATTTAATTTATTACACAGCGTTTTTATTTAAGCGCTGTAACATATTTATTAATTTTTTAATTTGAAAATTTATTAATTCGAATATAAAATATTACAGCGTTTTATTAATGAGCGCTGTAAAAAGTTTAAACATGTTACAGCGCTCTATATATATGAGCGCTGTTAAATATTAGTAATTTTACAGCGTTTTTATTAATTAAGCGCTGTTAAATAGTAATTTTACAGCGTTTTATTAATTAAGCGCTGTTAATATAAGATTTGAATTAAAAAAAATCTTAATTAAGCGCATTAAGATTTATTATAGTTACGGAGATTTGAGAAGACAGTTTTGGAAAGTTAATAATATTAATAACCGCTTTAAAGGGAATCAGTTTTGATTATAATTTTCTTTATTTTTTATTTAAATCGTACTTTTACAATAAAATGGAAACACAATTTAACATTCTGAATTTGTACAAAACTATGGACAAAACTTAAATATTATGGACAAAACTATGGCCTTTGTACTGTATTTGCTCGTCTTGAATTTGCTCGTCTTGAATAAACATCATTTGCTCGTCTTGAATTGGCTCATCGTCCTCGACATATATCATACAACAAATCTACAAAAAATATATTGAAGAATAGAATAGAGTTAATATAAAACAAAGAACAAAAAAGTTTAACGAAAAGTATAAAACACAAAAGTGTAAGAAATAAGAGTGGGATTCCTTACTTGAAACGGGAAGTTTATGCGAAACAAAGCTTTTTGGACTGTAAATTGAAATATCCGACAAGAACAATAGTATGTTTGAAAGAAAATTTCAATGTAAATTTTGTTGCATATTTGGATATATATAGAAAGACTATAGCGGGAAATTTGTGCGGGTGACTTAAAATTCTGAATTTTTAATATTGAATATGGACCGTTAGATTAGATTAAACAACGATTGGGATTACAATCTGCGAGAAACTGTTTCGACCAATCAGGTAATTTAACATATTCAACAGCGCTTCAAATAAAAAACGCTGTAAAAAATAAATAAATATTTTTAATTTAAGGAAATCGAATTACTGAGACGTTTATTACAGCGCTTATATGATATAAGCGCTGTGGTATTCTATTTACAACAGCGCTTTTATGTTATCAGCGCTGTTATAAACAGTATTTATTTGTTTTGTTTTTTCTTAGAATTCATTGACTATTATTAAACAAATTTAGTTGGAAGTTTGATAAATGAAGCTTATAACTCATTTACTTAAAAAAAAAATCATTTGCATTTTTGATGTGTTTTTATTAGTGAAAAGTTTTGTTGATCAAAATGTACAATGTTCAACTTATTGCTTAGTAAAGAGACACAGTACAAATATTCAAATGCCAATGATTTCAAATGCTTATTAATGTTCTCATGATATTTTAATTAATAGAATGTTACTAATTGAGTTTTTAATGTCTTAAGATAACAAAAACCTAAAAAATATATTACCTGATTTTTAAAACATGAAAATACTGTAAATATATATTTTACAGCGCTTATATATAAAATAAGCGCTGTAATATGTAATTTACAGCGTTTATTTATTTATAAACGCTGTTAAAACTAATTATTTTATTATTATTTTAAATATATATTACAGCGCTTATGTTTTTAAACGCTGTTATAATTAGGGTTTGGATTGAGGGTTAGGGTTCGGGGTTCAGGGTTTAGAACCCTAATTACAACAGCGCTTTTTGGTAAGGCGCTGTGGTAAATATTTTTACAGCGCTGTTTTTATAAGCGCTGTTAAACTATGAACAGGCTATTTTATTTTATTTGACATGATATATACCAAAGCGTTTCTTTATTAAAGCGCTGTAATATGTAAAACAGAGCAGTTTTTTTATTAATCATCATTGATAATTACTTAAATTACAATAAACACAAGCTATATTAAAACATCATCTAATAATTTTGAATCTTCACCAATCCATATTATCTCGCCCGAGAATACCAGCTGCATGAAAAAATTAAACATAAGGACACAATATACACGATAAAAAAATAAAATAATTTAAATTTTATAAAGTAAGAATTTTCAACACATTAATTACCTGCTTAATTCCAAATCATAAAAAAGTTTGAATACATATCCTTTATATAGCGTGCTCATCACCAAAATCCTGTATTAAAAACACCAAGCAAAATAAGTAAATTAAATATATATAAATCTAAACACAACTTCACAAATATATTAATGTTTTGAAAAAAATTCGGAATTCTTACATTGTTTTTCAATCCATATGCCTTCATTGTGATCATCCCTTCTCTGTTGAAATTCACCAACGTCTTCGAAATTGTTTGGAATGGTGCTACAAACCGCTGCACTATCTTCAGAGTAATCATTTGTATCCATACCATCTTCGAAGAAAATATGTTGTTTTCCATGAACGACAATATATTTATGTTCGTTTGTGGGATCCTTGACGTAAAATACTTGTTTAGCTTGCTCAGCCATGATGAAAGGCTCGTCTTTGTATCCTTCTCTACGAAAGTCAACAAATGTCATGCCGAATTCATCAATACGAACATTCGAACTATGCACCCATATGCACTTGAAAACAGGTATCCGAACTTCTACGTAGTCTATTTCCCATATGTCTTCAATAACACCATAATAATTCACACCGGCATTTACAGGGTTCTTATCTTTGGCACTAGACACATGAATTGTATCAGCAACAATTGTCACGCCACTATTCTGAACTGAACTTCTTTCATCCTGATCTTTCGTGTAAAAAGAATAACCATTTAAATCATACCCTCTATAAGAATGAACGGCGCAACTAGGCCCAACACCAAGAGACTTCACAAAATCAGACACATTTGAACTTAAAACGTCGTCTTTCAACCAAGAAGCAAACTCTTCTGAATGCTTTTTTTGGATCAACTTTTCAGATTTTCCCTGATTAGATGACCTTATCAATTGCAAATGACGTTCTACAAAGGGCTCGATCTCATCAACCTGCCGCAACACGTAGAAATGGGCGTCATGCAACTCTGATCGAGGAACAACTTTAACTTGAAATCCAATTGTTCCTTTCCCCTGAAGACGATCAAAGTGTCGCGGCTTTGGAATCCCAATAGACTCAATATTGCCCAAATAATGTGAGCAAAACTCAATTGCTTCCTCGGCAATGTATCCTTCAACCATAGAACCTTCAGGTCGATGTCTATTTCTCACATAACCTTTTAAGGTTTTCATGTACCTTTCGAAAGGATACATCCATCTCATATGGACCGGTCCAAGAAATTTTATCTCCCGTACTAAATGAATAGTCAAATGAACCATAATGTCAAAAAATGAGGGAGGAAAATACATCTCAAGCTGACAGATAGTAACAACAATTTGATTTTGGAGTTCGTCTAAGTCAAGCGGGTCAACAGTCTTAGAACACAAAGAGCTGAAAACAACACACAATCTTGTAATAGCAGATCTCACGTTCTCAGGCAATATCCCACGAATTGCGATAGGCAACAGCTGTTGCATCAATGTGTGACAATCATGAGATTTTAAACCAACAAGACGCATGTCTTTCATGGAAACCAGACTTGAAATATTTGACGAGAAACCCGAAGGAACTTTAACACCCTTCAAACTAGAACAAAAACTAATCTTTTCAGTTTTAGATAAAGTCGTACACGCAGGTGGTAGATAGGTTCTTTGTCCTCTTTGTTCGGGAGCTAACTCCTTACGAATGTTCATTTCAAGCATGTCCAATCTAGCCTTAACACCGTCCTTTGACTTTCCAGGAATGTTAAGAATGGTACCGATAAGACTATCACAAATATTTTTCTCCACATGCATAACGTCAATACAATGTCTAACAGTAAGGGTATACCAGTATGGGAGATCAAAAAATATAGATCGCTTTTTCCACAAACCATCAACAGTATTACGTCCTCGTTTTCCCAAAACATTAGGAACTTCCCAAATAGTATCAAGTATTTCCTTGCCAGAAGCTGGTTTCGGTTCATTTTCAAACTCAACTTTCCCATTAAACGAAGCTTTCTTTCGACGGTAGGAATGATTGGTCGGAAGGAAACGCCTGTGTCCCATGTATACAATCTTGCGACAGTTTTTAAGATGTTGAGAATGTGTATTCTCTCCACATATTGGGCAAGCTTTGTATCCTTTTATCTTGTACCCGGACAAGTTACCGTATGCAGGAAAATCATTGACTGTGCAAAATAACATCGCTCGCATATCAAAAAACTCGTCTCTAGATACATCATAAGTAGGGACACCCTTATCCCATAAAAGAATTAGATCATCTATCAATGGCTGTAAATAAACATCAATGTTATTCCCCGGCTGCCGAGGCCCAGAAATCAATAATGAGAGCATCATATATCTGCGCTTCATGCACAACCACGGTGGAAGATTATAAATAACCAATATGACTGGCCATGTACTATGCTGACTACTAAGATTTCCAAACGGATTCACTCCATCAGTGCACAAACCTAAACGCAAGTTTCTTGGATCACATCCAAATTGAGGAAATGTTTCGTCAAAAGTCTTCCATTGAACTGAATCAGCCGGGTGACGCATCATATAATCCTCAACACGCTTTTCGGCATGCCATCGCAAATTAGTAGCGTCATCTGAGATTGAAAAGAGACGCTGAAATCTTGGAATTGGAGGTAAATACCACAACACTTTAGACGGTGCGCCTTTTGAACTGATACTGGGTGCTTTGTTCGGTTTATATCTTGAAGTGTTACAAATTGGACATTCAGTTAGATCTTTATACCGACCTCGAAACAAAATACAATCGTTTGGACATGCATGAATTTTTTCGTATTCGATTCCCATAGGACACATTACCCTCTTCGCGTCATAAGTACGAGTAGGTAATGTGTTCGGATCTGGAAGCATTTCTGATACCAATGTCAATAACTCTGTAAAACTCTTATCACTCCATCCATTCTTTGCTTTCAGATTAAACAACTTTAACACTGCTGAAAGTTTGGTAAATTTTGTGCAACCATCGTACAAAGGTGTCTCAGAATCAGATTTAAGTTTTTCAATGACAGAAGACCCGACGTTCATCTCTTTCTCAATGTTATTCACCATTCCAATTAGATTGTCATCCTCCCAGTCCATATTTTCATTAAATCCCATGATGTTCCATCTGGGGGCCGGGAGAGCTAGCTGTCTCACATTCACCGTGTAAATGCCAAACTTTGTATTGTGGATCAATCCCCTTTAACAACAGATGTTTGTGAAGATCTCCGACTTTTATTTTTTTGTTATTCCAACAATCAGTGCATGGACAAAACACATATTCAGTATCGTTCCGATCTGCAAAATCCTTAGCAAACTGACAGAACCCTCTTATTCCTTCTTCATAACCAACGGACAAACGATTTAAACACATCCAACTTCGATTCATTATGACTAACAAGGTTGATAATAATCGGAATTGAAATACCTAGAATAAGATAAGCAACATGCAAGACTTAAAATATGGATAATCATACGCGCATCTAAATAATAAATTCAAACAAACTTACTTTTAACAAAATATTATAAACAAGACGGAAACGGATGACTCATCGGGTTGAGATTAATTTATGTTCCAAGGCAGAGACGACGTGTGAGTGCGGAAAGAAAAGAAACGAAATAGGGTAAAACTAAAAAAAGTAGATCTGAACACTCTTTAACAGCGCCTATAAATAAGAGCGCTGTAATATATCTATATATAACAGCGCTTCTATAGTAAAGCGCTGTAGAAATATATAAAAATTACATTCTTAGTAACACATATTTACAGCGCTTTAATATAAACGCTGTTATATATAGATTATTAACAGCGCTTCTATAGAAAGCGCTGTAAAAAGTATAATAAAATTTCACTCGGAGTAACACATTTTAACAGCGCTTATAAAAATAAGCGCTGTTAAAATGTATATTTTACAGCGCTCCTATAAATAAGCGCTGTAAAATACTGTTTTTCACAGCGACTTTTTAAATGAGCGCTGTTGTATATTTGCTTTACTTTTCACGCTTGGTTTTGTTTTTCAGAAAGCCAAACCCTGCAAAAAACTGATCATTGTTTACTTCACAGGTTTGAAAGATGATCATTCAATTTACAATACCCACAATGCTCACAAGTCAAAAGATCAACATCACATTTCATACATCATAAACAAAGTATACATTGTTTTCCACAATTACATGATAAACAAAAGTAATAACATGATAAAAGCAACAAAATACAATTCATCCCTAGCTTCTTTTTCATGTTAAACCTACAAAAATAATTACACGAGTTAGAAAACTTGTCACAACACGTATATTATTCATTGAATCAAATATATTGAATAATTATATAAATTACCTCATCAATTCCATTGATATTCTTGAGCGGGACAATCAAGAATGTAATAAGAGAATTCGTCCCTTACTTCATTCATAACGTAAGACGGGTAACTTTCCCGTATATTTTAAAAAGACTACGTAAAAATGAAACTTACATCACCAAAATTATCATGAAGCTGTCCGTTATTTTCTTGGACGTACTTAATGATATCTCGAACGTATCGTATGCAATAATAACCACATAAGTTCGTCCTCTCTGGTTGTCGTGGACACTACAAACATAAAAACACATGTTGTTTAGTATATTTTATCCAATTGTAAATGTAAAAATATGCTAGAAATTAAATTAATTACCTCGACTGTTATCCATGTGGTCGATCTAGATTGTGAAGAGGATCCATTCATATCTTGAATGTTGGTAAAACTCCTAAATTTCAAAACACAAAAAATGTTTACTGACATTTTGAAGTATAAACATTAAAATAAAAAATAATAATTTAATATTTTATACTTACTTTTCAATTAATCGCCGAACATCTGACCGAACCATGCCAGCCATTGAATCTAGCCAATATACCAAATTTTGTCGTGGAAAAAGCACACACAACATCCAGTGACTCCTTCATGAACATGATTTAAAACAAGTTAAGTTAAATCATAAAAGTAGCTAAAAACTATTAAATACAAAAATTTAGTTGAATACTTACTCTTGTGGATCACAATATGGTAGAAAAAGCAAAAGAAGGATGAGCTATCAGGCATTGTCAACCGAGACGTCAAATAGAAACTCTTGAGTTCATGTCTCGAATGCTTGTCGTGGACGACGGTCTAATAAACCCAAATTTGAATCCGAAGCGTCCATAATCATGGTAAAGATAACTGAAACGATTTAAATTAGAAATAATACCGAAATTCAATTGATTTCAGATAATATTGCATGATGATGAAAGTAATACCTCATACACAACTCAAGCGCCGTATCTCCAATCTTTTCCAACTGTAAAACCTCAACAATATCTTCCTTATACAAGTGAGCCCATACATCATGACCATAGACTTCACTTGGTATAAAGATAGATATTGCGACTTCTAGCTGATTTGCACGATGATAAAGCATCTGACAATGTGTTCCCAAGTGTGCAAACTCAGGTTCATTAATACTTGATTGGATAAATCCATATTTGTAATCATTGTATGCCTGAAAACAAAGTATGACGATTGTAAATTAAAGATATATTTATATATTAAAGATAAATGAAGTAAATATATTAATGTACTTTCTGTTAACTTCAATCAATGACTTAGGCCATGGTACAGCTGCATTCAACCGCATCCTTACAGTGTTAAACTGCGCCACAGGATGCGGGATCGGCTGATTAGGGGTCGATTGCATAATGCAATGTTGCCTTCACTTCATGATCATCAATCAGCTGATACTGCACGATTCTCCAGGCAACACAAGACCATATGCAACCATGGTTCGAGAGCCATCATCAACGAAGAAAAACACATTTTAAAACCCGTCTACATCAAGTAAATAAAAGTATATATCAGTTACCAAAATTTTGTATTTTATCTAATTTAATAAATTTAATATACCTTAGGGATTGTGGAGAAAATATCATCTTCAGGCGATGGGATCTGCGGCTGAGATGAGCTAATGTCGACTCCCCTAGGTTGTTGGACGACATTTGTGCTACCTTTCGTAGAAGTCGAACCTTTGGGAATACTTTTTTCCAGCCCACCGCCATCCCGACCCCTCGAGTACGTCCTGGATACTCAGGTTTTTCCAATCGCCTGAGTAAGATATATTCCGCCTTGTGAAACGAAATGTCCAGCAGATTCCTCCTCCTCTGCCTCACCCTACAGAAAGATAAATAAATAAATTTATTACAATAAATATCCTTCTAAAATATCAACCATGTAATTAAATAGACTAAAGAAGACTTACAATTTTTGCAGCAATAGTTTCTACAGTCTCGTTCACATAACCACCCGTTTTTGTTTGATGGGCTCTCCTCCACACTTCGTGCCTCTCGACTGTAATGCTTGCTACCTCAGAGTCATCGCATAATCCGGTAGCCTGAAGTGCATCAGTTTTCTCCTTTATCAGGAGTTCTTCAGCACGGCTATATCCACCTCGAGAAGTAGCATGATGATACTTGTTGAGGCGCGCTCTTTCAGCAGCTCTCAACCCCTCCTCCTCAAATTCTTCGCTTCTCCTCCCAGCCACAAACTCCGCCCACTGATCCGGAGTAATGAATTGATAAATAAGAGTGGGATCCTCTTCGTTCTTCCTACCCTTGATGTAATCTTTGGTAAGAGTTGTCTTGAAATTTCTCCAAGAGATTCCAGCTTGTCTCAGCTCTTGAGACTTGTGATCATCCGACACATTAAATTTTGCCTGTAAAAACAAGTAAAAAAATCATTTCAAACATGTTGCATATAAAATATAATACAATAATCACTTTAAACATGAAACATAAAAGAATAAAAATAACATTTTTTATTACCTTCATATCACTCCAAACAAGGTTCTTCAACTCTGCAGGCACGTGCCTCCAATTTTGATAAGTAATTGGAACACGTGTTCTTGCTGCCAAACATAGCGCACTTCTCCATATTGATTTATTGGGACCCGTTGGAACTCCTTTATCGGTAAACTCAATACTGGACTGAGTATTGAAGTACTCCTCTCCTTAAA
>QZGG01002920.1:0-30019 GCA_006409495.1 Sedum album
CAAATGCTGAGACTAAATCTCTTACCGATTCAACAGAACCTTTGACGAGCCTACTAAGATCCGGAACCAAATCTCTTGCCTTAAATTCAACCTTCTTTCTCTCAGTTACCATGATGTTACATTTCGATAGGGCACCATGAAGGTTCCGGCACTCTGGTAGCTTTGTGTACTCTGCAGGCAAAATACATTCCTTGCAGCCAAGAGAGACCATGGCTGTCTCCACATTCGTGAAATGGTTATCATCCAAAAATTCAGCTAGACCAATTCTTCGTTTAGTGACATCAACAAAACCCAACCCCACGGTGCATCCACTACCACGAAAGCTCAAAAAAAGAGCAACTATCACTGGAGTATCCTGCATTTCGTTGTTTGCAAACAAAGTATCTTCAAAACTCCCAAGATTTCCAGGTGAACCAGTTTTTACAAGTCTCCAGTTAGAGCCGCTGCCTTCATACAGCTCAATAGTATGGTCTGCTCTTTCCAACAAAATGTCACGGACAATGGTTTCAAAAATGTTTTTGCTTACACTGACACTAGAGATGCCATCTGTTGTACCACCTAATTGACGCAAAGCGGTGGTGGTGTGGTAGTAGGTTTTGGCAATGAACAGTGCATTTTCACCATGAGCAGTGTAGTAGTCCTGCTGATATTCATATTGTTAGGATTACAAATACTGCACAAATCTGAGAAAATAATTATAATAAAATGCAGACGAACACATATTTCATATTCATAATGATGATGAAAAAATCACTGAGCCTGCAGTCAGATTCTTATAAAAATCATAATCAAGTGATGGTAACATTCACTACTATGTTAGTTTTCAGAACCATTTCTCTTGTAAGTACATTTCCACATTTCATACTATCCATCTTCCACAAAATTTGATTCCTTAAATTTTCATCATGACACTAGTAAAAACTACAGAGATACTGTGGTAGTGTCCATTACCCTAGCACATTAGACCATCCATATTCAAATCTGCGGGATTAATGAAAATAACGGAAAGTATCTTCTAAACAAAAAACTTACAAACAGTAACGTAAAAAGATAGCAAAAAATAACAAATAGAAGTAAATGACTCACTTTACGGTCAAAGAATCGAACAGCTCTTGTATCCTGTTATAAATACAGATTAGATGATCCAAAAAAACAGCGGAAGTCTGAAAATTGAATCCTCAAACTACCAAAACTGTAGATATAAATCTTACTTGAGGCAGTTTTTTGAAGAATGTTAGAAACCCCTGAGCCTGCTTCGCATCTAAACAACACAAAAACACAGCAGCACAAGTCATTTACAGGCCATGATATGATTGATAAAAATTAGGGCTTTTCCGTACCTAATTTGAGTTCGGGAAGCTTATTACTCTCGTCAAAATCCATAGTCTCCGATTAGGGTTTCTTCGCCGAATTCAGCTCCAGATGCTTTCGCTAGGGTTTCACTGATGTATTCAGTGGAGTGATTGAGCTAGGTAGATGTAGATAGTGGAGAAATTGGCGGGAAATGTATGGCGTGTGGGTCCTGGACATTGGAGGACGAGCGAAGAGTGATACAGTTTCACTTCCTGGTTAAAATGTAATGATATAATAATTGAACCGTTAAATCACTGAAAATGATCGGGTTAGAAATGTATTTGGCTCGGTTCAATTGAAAAAAGAACATTTCTGTGATTGTCCTTCTTTGATCCGTTTGATTACAAATAGCATCTCATCCATCATCAACAACAGCCGAAAAGATCGTTTTGGTTATTATATATAGTAAATATGAATAAAGTCGTTGACATAATGTAATTGATATATATTTTATCGTCTTTCATCAACAAGGCGACCATTTGAGCTGTCTTTCATCAACAAGGCTCTAAGGAAAGTGAATCTAACTTTAAATTCCCCTTTCGTAATATTACCCAATGTTGTACTCCCTCCGTCCCATTATGAGTGTCTCATTTCCTTTTTGGATGTCCCAAAATGATCTTCTCATTTCCTAAAATAGAAACTTTTTTACCTATACATTTACACTCTCTTTCATACTTTTTATCCCACTCATTCTCTTTCTTACTTTTTATCTCACATTTTTCAATTTTCTTAAAAATCGTGAAAGTTTTCAAATGGGTCACTCAAATTGGGACGGAGGGAGTATATATCTAATCAACTTAATTCATTTTTAATCTCAATATTTAATTAATTAAAACAAATGATTTTCAAGAGATATACGTACAAGTCCAATTTATATAACTATCGTTTACTTTATTATGTTAACTATTGGAAAATATAACACTTTACATTGGCTTAAAATGACGATATTTCAAAAAAAAAAGGCGATATTCTATTTATAACACTTTTGTTTTTGTAACCCTATGTTTCCTTCCCATTTGAAGAACAAACCATTTGTGTGGTTCCAACCGCTTTATCGAAACTAGTATTTGTGCACATAAAATTATGTGCATTTAATTGATATAATAATTTATTTGGTATTGTAAATTGATATAATATTATCCAATCATATAAAATAGGGGATTCAGATCACATGCAGCAAAACTGTTTACTGCGAGACAAAACTATGTAGTTTGGTTAAAGAGTTCACTAAATATTACCTAGGATTTTAGTAAATATCATCAAAACTACGTCGTTTCGGTACTCGCAGCAAATTACTGCGCAGCACCGGATCCGAATCCATAAAATAGGTTTGTTTGATTAATATGATAGTATGTAATTATTTATAAAATTCAAGGGTAATTTAGGAAGAAAATGTGGCTTCAAAATAACCGTCAATAACACCCTTGTGTTTTAAATACAGTATAGACTCAATTCATTTAAATTATATATGAACCCGAACCGGATCAACATCAGACCGCTTCAATTTTGTAATATTACCAACTTGTGAGTTATTTATCATATTTTTGCTAGTTGATATTGCTATATAATTATAAAACCTTACCATTTGCTCACTTATATGTATATATTTGCAGTGAAAGTGTGGAGGGTCATCTGCCAATATGTACCAAACACATTGTTCCAGAGCACTAGTTTTTAAGATTTTTGTTGAGGATTTGGAGGTTGCAAAAGACTCTTCGACTAGAGTTTTACAAAAATATTAAATTTGAAGATGTCATAGCAATTTGAGAAAGAGGGAGATAGTGTTTTTTAAATTATAGAAATGTGTGTAGATAATATAAATGGACGGATTTTTGGACCAGCATGGAGGTATTAAATGATGTTTCTCGACTTAGATGGCTAGTTTTATGACTTTGAGAGTTCCTGATTTAATTTTTGGGGCATTTAATGTTCCTTAGTTTGATAATCGCTATTCTTTTCAGTTACTTTGCAATGGATCCCAACATACCAGAGAGCAACTAAGAGGGCACGAAGAGAAAGATCATGTAATTTTTAACTGCTTTTGTTCAAATTATTTGTAAATAATCGTTAAAAATATTGCAATTTCGTTATATTTATTATGTCATTTTATTTGTTAGGCTGCAAATAAGATATTTCAAGTAGTGGTAGAGTTACTTACAGCTAGAGATTTGGGTGCCTGTGCGCAAGTCAATAGTAGTTGGAGGGATCACGTGGAGAGTCTCTTCAAACGCTCTAGATGCTCCTCGGGTGTTTCATTGAATCCTAATATTGAGGTGATTTTTATTACATTCGATAAATATACTATGAAACTTTGATTAATAACTTTCTGTTTATATAACTCAGGAGGCGGTCAGTGAGGTGCTTCATATTGCACTTTCAGTGCCGATTCGACCTCAGTTCGCTATTGCATTTACTGACCCTCAAATTGACTTTCTTGTTGTATATGAACAGGTACAAGTTATTGGTTATTAAGCTAAAAAGAAAATGTTAACGTCTAAATATTTTGCGTTGTTTCAAAAAACAACAGATACAACAGGGATTGAGGAGAAATACTCCTCTGATGCTTTTTCAATGCCTCGGTGTCGTGGGATTTGACACGTCTGCTAGAACTGTTCAAGAGGTTCGTATTTGTGTATTATTATCTTATCTTTTGGGACAGTTGTCAATTTACTTAATCGAATCATCGTGTTTATTATTTTTCTAATCAATTGGGTTAACATATGAAATTATTTTTATCTGAGTAACAGATTTAAAACAATTACTGCAGGTGAAATTCAATGCTTTTTCGGCCATGGAACCTGGGTCCAGGGGAATATCTCTTTTAGTCGAACATTTTCTGGACATCGAAATTTCAATCATTTCATGTTCTGACGGATCTTTTATTTCGAGAAATCAATTTGTAGAAGATATATCAATATTTTCATCAAAAGTGTCAGGGGATATATGTCATTCTGCAGTGATATTTGGCGGGGAAAAAATAATTTGTTAGTCTGCATAATGATTTTGACATATTAATAAATGCATGATTTTAGCATTTGCATATCAAGCTGTTAACAAGCTGATGGTGAACAATTTGAGTAAGTTTTTCTTTTTTTTTCGCTTCGCTTTGTTTCTTTTCTTTTATTGCTTCCAAATATGGTTGCTACAAAACTAATTTTCTTTATTCTAAAATAGGGGAAGTGTTTCCAAGGGCTGTAATGGCGGACACCATTCGTAGAGGAGTGTAACAGTTGGCAAACACAATTTCATGTTATGGGTTCTAATCCATTAACATCAGTCGGTCCAGTTTATGAAGCAAGTGATATTGTTATTTTTCCACCTGTAAGAGAAGTCACTTCAATTAACAATTGGCTAAAAGAAAGGCTGTCTGGAATTACAATGGATAAAAATCAGATGTTGGCGGCTGTGAATGCAGAGGTAATAATAATATTTGATTATATTATCACATTGTATTATCCCTGTTTTATATTATGAGAAATTCTTTTAAATTGGAGCAGAAAAAGTTAAAATATCGCTTATATTATATTGGTTACTCCCAAGCAATCATCAGGAGAAGACATTCAAATTTGCAATATTATCAACTTGTAAGTTATTTATCATATTACTAGCTGATATTGCTCTATAATTTTGAAATGTCATCATTTGTTACATAATATGTTTGATGTATCATAAAATTAATTTTCAAATCATTATTACATAATAGTCTACACTTATTTTTAATCGTCTATTACATAATATTTATTAATAATAATATGAGATACTAGATTAATGGTGCATCATTCATTATTTATTATATAATTTGACCATAACATGTATTGAAATATTTTTATTTTTTCATTCATGCGATATTTCAATAGTCTACACTTATTTTTAATCGTCTATTACATAATATTTATTAATAATAATATGAGATACTAGATTAATGGTGCATCATTCATTATTTATTATATAATTTGACCATAACATGTATTGAAATATTTTTATTTTTTCATTCATGCGATATTTCAATAGTTCATGCAAATATTATTTTTAAAAAATTAAATATTAATTTAAAAAAATTATGGGTTAGAAACGTGTAAATATATACTAGTTTTACTCGAAAAAATATTTGATTATTAATTTTATGGTATACTAGTCACAAAGTTATGAAGAACAGATTTTGAAACGATAATGATTACAAATTGAACCCAAATAACTGCAATGTTGAATGTATATTAATATAATATTGTGTTTTAATTAGTATATGAGAACTTTTATAACTCGTTTCTAATAAATGTGATTTTCAATAAATGTTTATAAAAAATAGATGAAATTTATAACTCGTTTCTAATAAATGTAATTTTTAAATTTTTTACTATATTAATTTTAAAAAATATTGGTTATAAACGTGTAATTATATACTAATTTTACTCAGAAAATATTTGATTAGTAATTTTATGATACACTGATAACAAAGTTATGAAGTACAAATTTTGAGACGATACCGATTTCCAAATTGAACCCAAATATTTGCGATGTTGAATGTATATAAATAACAGAACTTTTATAATACGTTTCTAGTAAATGTGATTTTTAATAATATATACTAATTTTACTCGGAAAATATTTGATTAGTAATTTTATGGTAAACTAGTCACAAAGTAATGAAGAACAGATTTTAAGACAATAACGGTTCCAAATTGAACCCAAAAATTTGCGATGTTGAATGTATATAAATATGAGAACTTTTATAACTCGTTTGTGATTTTTAATAAATGTTTAAAGAAACTAGATGAAATTTATCATCTGGCTTGCATAATTTTCAAAATAAAAGTTAAATTATATCATGCAGAGGTGACATCTAGTTAAGACGGCAACAACAGCTAGGTTCACGGCCGGGCACAATCGGCATGCAAAATCCTGGTTTTCCATATTCAAACTGACAATATGCGGGGCAATCAGGAGTGTCTTTGCACAAGTATTTACATATTATCTTTCCTGCAACACCACCCTCTCCTTGTGCTTCACCTGCAAAATTATATATATGAGCAACGCATTATGGACAAATATCGTAAGTAAATAGAGGCACAAATGAAAGACAACATACATTGGGTATTAAGAAGCAAAACTAAGCACAAGAATCCAAGAAAAGCGGATTTGGCCATGCAAACCATTGAAATGATCTTGTAGATACAATTTGCTTGGAGTCACTGAAATTTGTCTTGATCTCTTGTGTCCCTCAATACGTATTTATACTCATAAAAGTGATAAACACGAATCCTCCTTTTTAAATTGAGTTTTAAATATTTAGATGCCATACATTAATGTAAATATTTCACTTACCAAAAAATCGTTTTAACGTCTAAATAGTGAATGAATCTTTAAATGGAATCATTTTTATCCACAAAATATTTGATAAGTAAATGTATCGTGTGCAAATAAATTTGATCACCATATATACAAAATTTATCCACAAAATATTCTAATATGAAAACGTGTTACATGAAATATTGACTTTTATTGCGAGGTTTTGAAGTCAACTAATGCTACCAATTTGAGTTTAAATATTATGGAAAACATTTCTCGTTAGATAAGAAAGATATAGCTGTCTGTATCTGACCAAAACACCAATGTTACTGAGGTTTGACATTTCTAAGAATATTACCACATATGTTTTAGTGACATCAAGCAAAACATATATCACTATCTAGAGGAATGTTGGCTTGGTCATCAGATACTGATAGAACAAGAATATATATAATTTAAGCTTGTCATACACGTCTATATAAATTTCAAAATTATCATTGATGAATATTTCTACTCCCGCCTTCGGTAGGTCTGTCCACTATGCCAATGACTTTACATCAAAATAGACCACTTCAAACCCATTCCATTTGTTGACAATGGTGCATTAGGACCATTTCAGAGAATCAATCATGATCGATAAGGGATACTTATAAAATGCAGATGATGACATGGCTTCCTAGAAGTCAACCAAACAAAACTGCAATGATTTTTGAATAAATTATTTGCAAAATGATCGTTAAAAGTTTGGCGGTACTTATTACTTAATTACAACTCAGGTAAATACGAGATTAAAGTGCACTGATTGCATTCATAACTCAACAAGCAGCTTCCTTTCAATATCATCGATCGTCCTCTAAAACTCTCTTTATACTTAGACTCTAGTCAATCTTCACTAAACCAATAGCTTAAAATTGAGCTACGCATTTATCAAATAATAGTTACAACTCGTTATCGTTTAAGCTCACTCTATGAGTATATGTGCGTGCAGTGCCTTCAGATAACCATAGAGACTTTCTTTAGCAACTGATCGTTATGTCCACTAGAAACCCTTATATGACACACAATGATTGCATATCAAACTTATCCGAGTTTGATGATTTCCAAGGTCAACCAGGATTTGATAAGCTGGATATCGGATTAAATCGCCTTTCAAGAATACTTTCAAGCTGATGTTGAAGAAGGCATTATATGATTAATTCTTTGTCCCAGAAAAGGTTTTGCCTACATCTTTAGATAAACATGAAAGATAACTATGTGACTAGGGGAGAACGGTGTCATAAATGTAATATTTCATATCGGTAAACTAGTTAGATATACAAATTAGTTTATTGAATAACATATCACACGAGTATAGTGATTTTTCAAACTAAATATAAGAGAATGGTGTATGTAACATCTCACATAGACAAACTAAATTGCGCAATTTAGGTAATTAATTTAGTCTCTATTGGAAATGTTGATACAAAAATTTCTGAACACGGCATTGTTGATAAGATTGGACATCCTTAATAAAAATCCTATGTTGTTGGCATGTTATATATCTTGGAATCAGCAAGATGCGTAAGTGCTTGGGTTGTAATACATTAATTTTTCTGATATTATACACAAACTGAATATTTGAAGACCGAGTATAAGTCTTCACCTCCAGTTAGGCATATACAGTTGTAATACTTAATTAAGTATTGCTTGTGGTAAAACCCTAATCAGGTTTTGCATATAAATACATGAACGGAGGACACTGATTGTATTCACAACTCAAAAAGCTTTCACCTGAAGAACTTATAATGGCTTCCAAAGCTGCTCTCCTCTTCTCAGTTTTCTTGGCCTTTTTCATCATTCTCCCAATCCTTACTCAAGCATCCCCATTTGATTTTGTCAAGAAACTCAAAGGATCTCACAAAGGAAGTCAAATTAAGGGTGTCAAGGACTTGAAAAAGTACCTCGAACATTTCGGTTACCTCACCTATCCCAATGGAACCAACCATACAAACGATGATGATTTCGATGATCTTCTGGAGGAAGCCCTCAAAACATACCAATCCAATTACGGTCTCAAAGTCACCGGAACCCTAACTGAGGAAACCATCTCAGCCCTCCTAACCCCACGGTGTGGAAATCGCGACATAGTCAACGGTACAAACTGGATGCAATGGGGCAAACACAAACATGGTAACAGCATGTTCCACGAAGTTCAACACTTCTCATTCTTCCCCGGAGCACCAAAGTGGCCGCGCACCAAGACTCACTTGACTTATGGGTTCCACGCTAACGTGCCACTCTTAGCTAGGACTGCTGTATCCAGCGCCTTCCGTAAGTGGGATAGGGCCACCCGATTCTCATTCTCACAGACTACCTTCGCACGAGCTGATCTCACAATTGCATTCGGACGTTTGAACCACGGTGATAATAGTCCTTTCGACGGAAGAGGCGGAACTCTTGCTCACGCTTACGCCCCGACTAACGGTAGGTTTCACTACGATGCAGATGACTTATGGTCCATTGCCTGGCAGGTTTGACGTGGAAACCGTTGCATTGCATGAAATCGGACATCTTCTAGGACTGGGGCACAGTAGTCTGCGAAGTGCTATCATGTTCCCCTCCATTGCTGACAACAGTGTCAAAGGTTTGGGTGCTGATGATATCAACGGTATTCGAGCTTTATACCGTTGATTGCATCAGCCTCATGAAGTGAGTTATTCATCGAGTACGTGACGTCTTCAATATTGTGCAGCGAGCCTTTTTTATTTATTTATTTTTCAAATTTATTTTGCTTACCTGATTCATGTAATAAATATCCATATGATAAATGGATTTAAAATTGATGTTTATACTTGTTTTATTTATATTTGAATTTTTATAAATATTTCCATTCAAATAAATTAAATCAAACTTTCTGTATATCAGAAATAATACGAAATGAAAACTAAAAGGGCTAAATAAATATAAAATGCACATCCATGAGGCACGAAACACGTGTTCGTTTATATACATCCTTCGAGAACTTGCGCGACGTGACATCAATCAATCGATGACGTTACCAAGTTCCGTTCCGTTAACTCGGAATCTACTCAAAGCCTCAACACTCTCTTCCACTACAACTTCACCTTCCTCGACTGTCGACGAGTCTTTCATCCACCGTACGATTCCGGTCAGGTTCGTTCCGACTCCGTAATCAGTCTGGTAATTCTGGTCAAAATCTACGTGTTAATTTGTGTGTTGATTTTTCTAGTGTATTAAGGTGTAATAGGAAATTGATTCGTTTGATTTTGGACAATCAGTGTGGTTTATTTAATTGTATAGAAATTGATGAACTGAGGTGTTGGATTTGTGTGATTTGAGTATCTAAGAGATTTCAGTTTGATAGGTATGGCGTGGATGAGAGCTTGTTCTGGAATTGCAAGGCTTGCAATTAGGAGAACTTTATATCAAAGGACTCCTTATGTAGTAATTAGTAGGTATAATATGATATCAGGAGAGCAAACTCGATTGTTTCATACCACGAGGCCGGAAGCGCAGGCTGCGCCTATCCCTAGACCAGTGCCATTGTCCAAGCTCACTGATAGTTTTTTGGATGGGACCAGTAGTGTGTATCTTGAGGAGTTGCAGAGGATGTGGGAAGCGGATCCTAGTAGTGTTGATGAGTCGTGGGATAATTTTTTTAGGAAATTTTGGGGGCAGGCTGGGGCATCACCGGGGATATCGGGGCAGACGATTCAGGAGAGTATGAGGTTGTTATTGCTTGTTAGAGCTTATCAAGTCAATGGACATAGGAAGGCGAATTTGGATCCGTTGGGGTTGGAGGAGCGTAAAGTTACTGAGGATTTGAACCTTGAGCTTTATGGGTTTACGGAAGCTGATTTGGACAGGGAGTTTTTTCTTGGAGTGTGGAACATGTCAGGATTTTTGTCGGAGAATCGGCCTGTGCAAACTCTTAGAGCTATTTTGAACCGTTTGGAGCAGGCTTATTGTGGTAGCATTGGGTATGAGTACATGCATATTCCTGATAGGAAAAAATGTAACTGGTTGAGGGATAGAATTGAGACCCCAACTCCAATGCAATATAATAAGCAAAGGCGCGAGGTCATGCTTGATAGGCTTATTTGGAGTACTCAGTTTGAAAACTTCTTAGCAACCAAGTGGGCAGCGGCTAAAAGGTTTGGGCTTGAAGGAGGAGAAACTTTGATTCCTGGCATGAAAGAGATGTTTGATCGAGCAGCTGATCTCGGGGTAGAGAGCATCGTTATAGGTATGCCACATAGAGGTAGGCTGAATGTTTTGGGGAATGTGGTAAGGAAGCCACTTCGTCAGATTTTCAGTGAATTTAGTGGAGGAACTAGGCCTGTGGAAGGTGGACTCTACACTGGAACTGGTGACGTCAAGTATCACTTAGGAACTTCTTCTGACCGACCTACTAGAGGTGGTAAGAGGCTTCATCTATCGCTTGTTGCCAATCCAAGTCATTTGGAAGCTGTGGATCCTGTTGTGGTTGGAAAAACAAGGGCAAAACAGTACTATTCAAAAGATGAGGATAGAACAAAGAACATGGCTGTTTTACTTCACGGAGATGGTAGTTTTGCTGGACAAGGCGTTGTCTATGAGACGTTGCATCTGAGTGCTCTTCCAAATTACACTACTGGTGGGACTATTCACATTGTAGTGAATAATCAAGTGGCCTTCACTACTGACCCAAGGTCTGGAAGATCATCCGAATATTGCACAGATGTTGCCAAAGCATTGGATGCCCCTATTTTCCACGTCAACGGAGATGATTTGGAGGCTGTTGTTCACGTATGTGAGCTTGCAGCAGAGTGGCGCCAAACCTTCCATTCTGATGTTGTTGTTGATATAGTCTGTTACAGGCGATATGGGCACAATGAAATTGATGAGCCATCGTTCACTCAGCCAAAAATGTATAAGGTCAGTCATCTGTGGTTTTATATTACATCATTAATCAACTTGATTTTTCCTTCTATTTTTGTTTGTCTTCTTAAAATTAACACTCGGATTTGCAAAATATTGCTCCCATTTTCTTTATCTCCATGTTTCTCATTAATTTGTTTGTTATCAGATCATCAGAAGTCATCCCTCGGCTCTTGAGATCTATCAGAAGAAACTTTTGGAAACTGGAGATGCGTCTAAAGAAACCATTGATAAAATAAATAATAAGGTCCTTTCCATTCTTAATGAAGAATTTTTAGCCAGCAAGGATTATGTGCCACGCAAAAGGGACTGGCTTGCAGCTTACTGGGCAGGGTTCAAATCACCTGAACAGCTCTCACGAATCCGAAACACTGGGTACTCTTACGTACCTCCTTGGCCACCAGATTTGGCATTCAAGAAGTAACGTGCAATTCTTTTAATTTTCAGGGTTAAACCTGAGATCCTGAAAAACGTGGGAAAGGCAATCTCAACCTTACCAGAGAACTTCAAACCCCATCGAGCGGTCAAAAAGATTTTTGAACAGCGAGCACAGATGATCGAAACAGGTGAAGGGATTGACTGGGCTGTTGGGGAAGCGCTTGCTTTTGCGACTTTGCTTATTGAAGGGAACCATGTCCGATTGAGTGGCCAAGATGTGGAAAGGGGTACCTTTAGTCACCGGCATTCGGTAATTCATGACCAGGAAACAGGAGAGAAGTATTGTCCGCTCGATCATGTTATGATGAACCAAAATAAGGAAATGTTCACTGTCAGCAACAGGTTCTGTTTCCTCAGTCAGGGCTTTTATTTATGTTAATGTCTTTCAATGTTTCGTTTGCATTAATAAGTTCGAAAAGGTAGACATTAAAGGGATTGATTGTTTCTCAACTTAAAATACTCATATATCTGACTTAATGCAGCTCACTGTCCGAGTTCGGAGTCCTTGGATTTGAGTTGGGTTACTCCATGGAAAATCCAAATTCATTGGTATTATGGGAAGCTCAGTTTGGTGACTTTGCTAATGGAGCTCAGGTGATATTTGATCAGTTTCTGAGCAGTGGTGAGTCAAAGTGGCTTCGACAAACAGGACTTGTTGTATTGCTTCCCCATGGTTATGACGGACAAGGTCCAGAACACTCTAGTGGACGATTGGAACGTTTCCTTCAGGTAAGACATCTGCTTGCTATGATGTTTTACTCTTCTTGAACGAGTGGTAGAATCGAGAGGAATTAGTGGCCACTTTATTTATATCCTAGTTTGTGACTCATGTATGCATCTATTTCCATCATAGATGAGCGACGACAACTGTTATGAAATACCGGAGATGGATCCTACCCTTCGAAAGCAAATACAACAGTGCAACTGGCAAGTAGTCAATGTCACAACACCTGCCAATTATTTCCATGTGTTGCGTCGTCAGGTGAATATTTATATCTACTTTTGACATGTGTGATTTTCAACTCATTCTCTTTTAAGCTCATTATGCTTGTATTGTCTCTCAGATACACAGAGACTTCCGTAAGCCACTGATTGTTATGTCCCCTAAAAATCTTTTACGACACAAGGACTGTAAATCAAACTTGTCCGAGTTTGATGATGTTCAAGGTCATCCTGGGTTTGATAAGCAGGGTACCAGATTCAAACGCCTTATAAAAGATCAAAACTTACACGCTGATGTTGAAGAAGGCATCAGAAGAGTAATTCTTTGTTCTGGAAAGGTATGTTATTCCAAAGATGCCTACACCTCACCTCCCATCAGATACGTGTATGATAAATGTGTGACCCCTGTCCTTGATTTACATACAAATTTTCCCAACAGGTGTATTACGAGCTTGATGAAGAGCGTAAAAAGATTAATAGTGGAGACATTGCAATTTGTAGGGTAGAACAGCTTTGCCCTTTCCCATATGATCTCATTCAACGTGAGCTCAAACGGTATCCAAGTATGTATAAGTTGAAACCTTTTGATATCCTGGTACACATCATCGTGTTTGAAGCATCATTTTCATACTCCCTTTTTTGCTTTCTAGATGCTGAAATTGTTTGGTGCCAAGAAGAGCCTATGAACATGGGCGCGTACACTTACATTGCACCTCGCCTTTGCACAGCCATGAAAGCCTTGAGCCGTGGTAACATGGACGACATCAAGTACGTTGGACGTGCTCCGTCTGCAGCCCCCGCAACAGGATTCTACACGGTCCATGTAAGAGAGCAGACTGAGCTTGTGCAGAAAGCGCTGCAACCTGAACCAATCAGCACTCCTTACATTGCTGTTTGATCCATCAATCCAAAGATATATTGGGTGAAGTCCTGCTTCCTATATTATGCACTGCAAGCAAAGCTGTCAGATTTTATTTTTTACCTCTTTCACTGGACGGTTTGTACGAAATTATTTGTATTCGAGCATAATCCTATTTTATGATACTCAACACATGACAGTTTGGCCGAGTGGTCTAAGGCGCCAGATTTAGGCTCTGGTCCGAAAGGGCGTGGGTTCAAATCCCACAGCTGTCATATTTTTATTTGAAAAAATCAAATCAGTCTTTTAATTTGTTTTTTTTTCGCACGGCATCAGAAACATGATGAATCTTACTGGTATTCCGTAGAGACATGCAGTGGGTGGGTGGGTGACTGGGTGTTGATCGATATTTGAATTTGAGTCAGCTAACAGCTGCTACCTAACAAAGCCCAAAAGCGTGGAATCTCCTTTCCATATATTTACAGAATTCATATGGATTTTATTTTGTTTCAAAAGACCATATTTGTATGGTATAATTACACAATCTTATTGGCAATATTCAAATATTCAAGAAAGCTCAGATGATATTGATATCTACCCATAAATATGTGAAGACAAAATGCATGAGACAATTTTCATCAATAGATGTGATATGCGGATGTCCCAACACCCTCTTCAAATGCTCCAAATCAAAATATTTATTTTCATTTTTAATGACTAGATATTTATATTCCATTTAAATTGGCTCAAAATATGATGATGCAAAAAACTAAATTAAATAAAGTTAAGAATAAAATTGATAATTCTAACGCTTTCCGAACGATCTAAAAGACGCCAATTTCCAACTATTAAAACCTCAAAAAAACCTTGTTATAACCCACGCTTTGCTTTCATCGCCACTCTCGGCGGACTCACCAAAGCTCCCAACTTTTCTTTCCTCCCTCCACCAATCCCCATTCTACTACAACCCCATCATTCGTCTCCCTCTCGTTCCCCTAACCCATCTCCACTTTCTTTTAAAATGGCCTCTTCCGCCGCCGCCGCCGCATCTTCTCTCTCCTCCCTGAAATCCACCTTCATCCAATCCACCAACCCCACAACCACCCGATCGCTTTCATCCTCTCTCCCACTCCCCAAGCGCCAATCAGGGCCGATGAATGTAATCTGTTCGGCTGCTGTGGCGCAGTCTTCTCCGGGGAAGGCTGTTGTTGCGAAAGAGTATAAGGTCAAATCGGTCAAAGCTAGACAGATTATTGATAGTAGAGGAAACCCTACTGTCGAGGTGGATCTGATTACTGATGATCTTTACCGATCTGCTGTGCCTAGTGGGGCCTCTACTGGGATCTATGAGCTTTGGAGCTTAGAGATGGTGATAAAAGTATCTATGGCGGTAAAGGTGTTCTTCAGGCTGTTAAGAATATTAATGAGATCTTGGGGCCTAAACTTATTGGAGTTGATGTCAGGTAAAGCCCCACTTCCATTTTTCATTTTACATCCTGAGTTTTTATTTTAGGGTCATTTGTAGGATTTTCGATAGGAAATCAGTGTAAATAAATGTAGGATGTTGAAGCAGTTTCTTTTGTTGCAAAAATGTTGGATTAGGATGCATGTAAAGTTGTAGAATTTGGATTGAGAATTTGAGATGCTTGCTTTTGTTGGTAGATTAAATCAATGTAATTAATTGGCTAATATTTCTGATGCTTTTTGGAAATGCGTATTTGGCTGCATGTGAAGTTGATCTGTGGGGTTTATTTAGATTGGGACATATGTTCTCCTTTAAATGTGAAGCTGATTTTGTTTAGAGTGGATTTTGATATAAGTGTTGGTTTTTTGTGTGAATTTGTTAGGGACCAAGGTGCAGTGGATGCGCTGATGTTGGAGCTTGATGGCACACCAAACAAGTCAAAATTTGGAGCCAATGCAATACTGGGGGTGTCTCTTAGTGTGTGTAGAGCTGGGGCAGGGGCAAATGGAGTCCCTTTGTACAAGCATATTCAAGAAATATCCGGGACGAAGGAACTCGTAATGCCTGTACCGGCTTTTAATGTAATTAATGGGGGAAGTCACGCGGGAAATAATCTGGCTATGCAGGAGTTTATGATTTTGCCAGTTGGGGCTGAATCGTTTGCTGAGGCTCTCCGAATGGGAAGTGAAGGTATATGATTATATACAAAAATAGTGGGTTTTTGATTGACTGTGATAGGTAGTAATTACTTATAATTTATGTTACAGTTTATCACACACTCAAGGGCATTATCAAAGCAAAATATGGACAAGATGCATGCAATGTTGGAGATGAAGGTGGTTTTGCTCCCAACGTTCAGGATAACAGAGAAGGATTGGTCCTGCTTATTGATGCTATTGATAAGGCTGGCTATACCGGAAAGGTATGGAAAGTCCATTATACTGATATTTGCGCTTACTGTTACTTGATCTAACTCCTTGTCCCTGACTTCAACCACTCAGATCAAGATTGGAATGGATGTTGCAGCCTCAGAATTCTTCTTGAAGGATGGAAGATATGACTTGAACTTCAAGAAGCAACCAAATGATGGAGCACATGTCCTTACTGCTCAAAGCCTGCGTGATTTATACAAGGAGTTCATCAGGGACTTCCCTATTGTTTCAATTGAGGATCCATTTGACCAAGATGATTGGAGTGCGTGGGGCTCACTTCAATCTTCAGTTGATATCCAACTAGTAGGAGATGATTTATTGGTCACAAATCCTACAAGAATAGCAGAAGCCATCAAAAAGAAGTCTTGCAACGCTTTACTATTGAAGGTAAGCATACAAAACCAGTATTGATGTCACTGTAGTAAAAAGGTCGCTTGATTTTAAGATATGCAATAGGATCTTTTGTGTTTTCCTCGCAAGTCATCAATGAATAGCTGACTTGCATTGCCTATTTTCTGCAGGTGAACCAAATCGGAACTGTGACTGAATCCATCCAAGCCGCTCTTGACTCGAAAGCTGCTGGATGGGGCGTCATGGTTAGCCACAGAAGTGGTGAAACTGAGGATAATTTCATTGCTGATTTATCTGTTGGATTGGCTAGTGGACAGGTTGCTAATTAAAATATCTCACTGCAATTTATAATTGTTTTATTTACGGGGAGTGATTTACCCAATTTCATTCCATTACCTATACAGATCAAAACCGGCGCTCCTTGCCGAAGTGAGAGGTTGGCCAAGTATAACCAGGTATTTAACACTACCAATATATGTTTCAAAAGTGAATGCTACAAAAATATATTGGATCTAGGTAAAGACACTTTTAGTGGACACTCGACACTAACTGAAACGTATTTCTTCTGAGTAATTAAATATTAAGCCCTGTGTAGATGTATATGTATACAGTTTTTTGTTTTTTCTTTCCATTCATGAAATGGCATCTTTTTAACCAATAATGCGTAACCTGTTTGTAATCCTTGTTTCTTTCTAGCTTCTGCGCATTGAAGAGGAACTCGGAAATGTACGCTATGCTGGTGAAGCTTTCCGGTCACCATAGAGAGGAGTTTGAATGATGCATTTCCAGTGTTATGATTTACTTGCCAAAGTTAATTTGCAGAATTTTCCAGTGAAAACAAATGAGTGGAAGATTACAAACTCGCCTTTTGTTGTCCATTAAGTCAAATAAAACCTGGACCATTAAGTCAAATAAAACTTTCAGCCTGCTTTATTTATTTCTTTTGTTGATATTATTTGTTCAGCTTAAGGATATCTCGTAAAGGATTATAATGTGCACAGAATTTGTTCTTTAAGAATGTCAGTGTAGTCACTCTCATTATACCTATTTACAACCAAATGACAAAAGTCCTACAAAAGTCTGAAATGTCTGGTGCCAAAATCAGCTTCCATAGCAAAGAATGTGGGCACTGCTTACCTATGGCTCAGGTTATATTACACCATCTCAAATGAAGAAGCCACTGATGACACTGTGGAACTGCACCTCATTATGCCATCCCTTTCGGACGAATGCTTAACTAATATCTTCACAACATGCCGGAATTTCCTTCTATAAGTTGGAAGCTTTGTCACACTTCTTATCAGTCCCAACATCCTACAAAACCAATAATGTGATTCAGTAATAAGTTTCAAGATTTAAAGAGACATAATATGGAAGTAAATATCAATGCAGTTTGTCTACCTTCTACTGATACCCTGTATTTGAGCTGCTCTGAGTGCATCTGTTGGTATCGAGCTGCCATTATTCCACTTCTCTTTACGCAGATTTTCACTCCCGAAAAGAACGATTTTCTCTAAGAACTTCACCTCACCCTCATCCATTTTCAAGACTCGGATTTGCTCTTTCAGCACCATGATTGGGTGGAAGAACCATTCAACAAGTCTATCTTGTGGTCTGTTTTGATTGTTGATCTCCATGCCATCAAACATCAACAGTCCGCTAGCATCACAATTGATGGATGACACAAGTGTCTGTAACAAGGAGTAGCACGGCAAACCAACGCTAATAATTTGCGTTTCGGGTGAATTGCTGTCTTTAAGCCATACACAGAGATCAGTTGGTGTTATGACATTTTCATCCAGAAGTTCTTTTCCTCTTAGTTCCAAACTGGACATTATGTGTCCCCAAACCTGGTGAAAGTTTCATAAGCATAAAAATTAATATCCATATAATCTCTGCTGAAAATATTTAAATGCTATTCGTTATGTATAATCGGTACCTGCACCATATGAACATCTTGCACTGCCTCCCTAACCGATCTTGAACGTGCTAGACTAGGCACAAGCATTGCTGGTGCTTCAAAAACAGAAGTTGGCTTACCCCGATTTGAATAACCTTCTCTAACAGACATCTCAGCTGGGCTAGGAACTTTCTTTTTCCGATATCCAGGCCTGGTGAAGAGTAATGCAGGAACGTTAAATGAATTAAATGCAGACAGGTACTAATTTTACATATAGATACGTTAAAAGCAGCATTACTTTGGAAGAATAGTCCCCTCGGGGAGATATAGCCAGTCATTTGTGTACTCATCAAATTCTGCAACCATGGCTATAACAAATGCAATACCTCTGCAGAACGATCTTTCCTACATTTTGGAATGTAAGAGAAAACTATGAGAATATTGTACACGAAAGACTGGGAAAATCATATTCACGTTAATGAAGGATACCTGATAGACTACAATGGATCCGTAAAGGCCAACGAAGATGCTAGAGAAAATGGTGACTGCAATGCTACTGATGACGACAAGAGGCCATAAAAGAATTGCCAAACCAGCAATTGGGATGCAAGCTGTTTCTAAAAATGGTCCTTCGCGGCTGACTAAATCATGTATCAGCCTGAACCAGCCTTTGAACAACATATATGGACTCTTGATGATCGCAATAACAGTGAAAAGTGGAACTTCTACAAGCAGTCCTATGATTCCTACAAGAATGCAGGCTGGCACATGAATCAACCTACAGAAAGGCAGACATCTGTTCATATGCGAGAAAAGTGCAAACAACATCAAATGCCCCTGATGTAATCCCTGGCAGGGTAAGACTACGGAATAAGGGTAAAAAGGAAGTATTTTTTCATACATCTGCTAAAAGTCGAACTGTATCATTACCTGAGGGTCTTGACATCATCAGAAGCAGTAAACTCTCGCAGCTCCTTCAAGTACAGCGGGTATGAATGGTAACAGCAATCAGCAAAATCTCTAACTACTGTACAACTTCCTTGGACAGTTCCTAAAATTCCATCCTGATTCAATAACAAATATTCAGAATAACAACAAAAGGCTGGGAAAAAATAAATGTTAGACAAGAGGTTAGTTAAATACCACAACACAATGCTTGAACTTCATGGACTCATCTTCCAGTCTAAATGCCTCAAATGTTGAGACCCAAGGTGTGAAAAACCCATAACCAACTCCAACCAGTATACTCCCTACTATACTCAGTCCCAGCCACAACACAAATAGAGATGGCAATGCTAACAAGATTGCAACTTTAAGAGGTGCATCAAAACGAGAACTCCTGTTGTATCTATAGTTTATTAAACCTTCACTTTTTCACCAAAACGTAACGAAAGAAAGTGACAAGGTAGAGAATTACTTCACAACTGTAAATACTGTCCATCCAACATGAGCAGGAAAGAGTCCAAGAATGACCCCAAGATTTCCTATGATCAGTATCAGACCTGCAATAGGACCCACTAGCACAGCTGCAAAAATATTCAGCAAAATATCAATCACACTTGGCAGCATACATATTTTCATAAGAACTCGAGGGTTGGAAGGCTAAATCGCAAACTTATACTGATCGATCAAATTTGCAATTTTTGGAGTGTAATCAGAGTAAAGTTGTATAATTTTACAACACAGTGAAGCACACAAGGAAACAGTAAACAAAAAGAAAACTTTGTGAACCAAAAATGGATCTCAAAAAGGTAAAGAATTTAAGCAGACCTTTGAGAGCGCCAAGGATGAGAGCAGCACAGAATGCAAACACCACATAAACAAACCCGAACCAGCTTCTATACCCGCTACTCGTATCTATATCCATTGACCAGGAAATTATATGCAAAAAATGAAAAGAATAAGAACCCTAAATATTGGATCTTGGCCCAGTTGGGGATTTGATGTAATCAAGGCAAGGTTTTAAGGACGTGGATTAATAGTCAGCGGGTGATCAAGGGGTCGATGAGGCGTGGAGCGAAAGGCAGAGATGGTAAAGACCAGAACAGAACCGGGACAAAGAAAAATGAATAATTTTAGAATATAGTGATAAATGGAAGGTGGGTTGACAAAAGTGACAATGATTCAGGTAAGGTCTGGAGAAGGAAGATTCTAAAATGAATGAGCATAATAATGGGACAGCCACATCACATTTTAATGGAAATATGTCAGCTGGATCATACAAGTGGGTCAGCCTTGGTCAAACATTTTGATTGAATCATGTCATCATGTATTCATGTTGTCCCAGGAATCATGTGAATGGGTGATGATGAAATAAGGAATATGTTGGAGACGAGATACTAGAACCTGGTTTTTGTGGCGGCTGTTGGGTGTCTCTTTGGTAAGGTTTCATGTTCCAGCGTCCGTGTTTCAGTCAAAGTCAGATGAAAATACATGGGTTTCCTCCTGTGTCATTTGCTGAATTGTTTGGAGAAAGTTGACTTTGACTGAAAATAATTCTGGCTTAGACTGGAACATCAATTGTGCACGTCCATGAGGAGATGCAACAAATCACCAAGGAACCTCCTGTAAAGCCTTTAGCTTTGAAATCTATAAGAAATTAAATGTCGATAGTTCCAGTTCCAGACCACATGCCATCTTGTCTGGTTAATTTCCAAATTTCCGAATTCCGATGCCTAGAAAGTTAAGAGTTATGAATTCCAACCATGACAAGATGCGGAGGAATGGAGTTTATTGTTATTACATATGTACAGCACTCCCGTCTGGAATGGATGACTTATTTCATTTTGTTGGGTATTGAACAGTAACAACAGAAGCCTGTAAAACTGAGTGGAAAATGATACTCAAGAGCGTTCATTTCTGTGATGGAGGCTTTTCAACAAGAAGATCCCCAGACCACCAATTGCCAGAGTCAGTAACATAGGAACACACAGGGACTCGATGTCAGCGATAATGCCATTCCTGTCCACCCTTGCTTTCTGAGATCTCTCTCCTAAGTATTCATGGAGGAGATTGTTCAAGCTGTCTAACTGATGTATAACTTGTCGCTGTCCCCTTGCCATCAACATTATCTGTCGAAAAATCATAACATTATTGTTGCATGCATGACATTTGAATGAACATCTGAACAAATATACCACTTAAAATGATAGATAAAATAGGTGTGAGAAATAGATTGAGCATGAAAACTTAGAACGTGCTTAGATATATAACTCACTGAAAACCTATGCCGAATACGAATTCATGAAATTCTGAGGGAGGCACATCATGGCTCGAGTGAAATTAGGCACTTAAAAATACAGCCACTAAATGTTACTTTTCTCCATGAGTGTAAATATACAGCTGGAACAGAGGGTGTAAGTTTCCGTACCTCTTCCAAAAGCTGATTTTCCTTCGCCAGCTGGGAAGAGGAAGATGAGTTGGTCAGTTTGGATCCAGTAAATGAACCGTTGCCCAAGCCAGAAACAAAAAGAGAAGTGGGTCCTGAGCCATTGCAAATTTCGGCCAAGTTTTGTTGACTACCAGTGACTTTCTGGTTAATTTTCGAATTCAACTCTTCAATGCGTGATGTGAACTCATCCATCCTCTCATTCAACGTGGATATATGTTCAGACAGTTGAGTGATGGCCCCCTGGTTCACAATAATTTTTGAGAAGCCTACTTTTGATACTCGGTATCAAGAATTAAATGTGTGTAAAATATATATCAAAAGAAAAAAAATGATATTTGTACACAAACACCATATAATAATGTTGAAAAGACCGTACTTCATGACTGAATTTAAATTTGGAAGAAACACCATTTGAAAGGCATCATCACATTGCAAGCAAAAGTTTCCCATCTTCGCAACTAACAGACTAATGTATGCAATCAATCGCCAAGTCCCAAAGGGTTATCGGTGCCAAATCAAAGATAAATAAAAATTTCTAGTCTTTGTTTATTTGTAATACGTGTTTCAGAAAAATCATATGTTTTGTCTTAAAAGACAGTTTGGCAGCGGCTATAGCTAAGCTATTTTCACGTACAAGAAAGTTTCAATGTTTGCTGATGTAGAAATATAGAGCAAAAAAATCCAACTCGGCCTCCCAGTTATTATAATAGGATACCCCAAACCACCTTGATGGTGAAGGGCCAATGATAAGCAGATATTACCAGTTCATTAACAAATATCCGCACTGGTTGAGTGAAAGAAATAATGCAGAGACGAAGCCAGATGAGATAATACCTCATTAGCAACAGCTACAGGTGAATCAATTCTTCCATCAAAACGTCTATTATTAACAGCAAGCTTAGTTAAGTTCAACATACTTTTCTCCCTGTGTGTGGAATATGACTGCGATATACCACTGCCAAAAACATATCGGTGTACATACATATTTTCAACATGAAATACTGACTAATTTGTTTTCACTGCTAACAATTTGCACAAAAAATTAGTAAACATATTACCGATTCAGGTATTTTATTCTCCTGTCAGCTGATGCTCTAGACAGCGCTTCTTTGGGGCTCGAGGCTATATCATCTTCTATGCTTAGTTTAGTCTTCAGATCATCTGGAAGTGCCTGCAGATCCTTTCATTTTAAACTCTAAAAAAGGATAGAAATGAAAAGAAAGAAAAACACTGGTTAATACCATAACATCATTCACAAGCTTATCCAGCTGAATTTGTTCTATGTAAGTGCGAGGAACATACGAACCATCCAAGCCTAGCTGCTCCGCAATAAACTTGACATACAATCGATCTTTTCCTTGCACCTTTATGATGCAGAAAAACGTTATTATCAAATTCCTGAGCATATTCAATGAAGAAATCAAACCCACATAATTCACTTTAAGCTTAGAAACGAATAAAGTTCAAAACATATGAGAGGCCACAAGCTTCTTTTATTTGATGGTATTTAGCGTATTACTTCAATGGAGCGGCAAAACATAGTGGCTAACAACTAGTATAGTGGGACAATTACAATCTCAATTAAGGTACATCTGATATTGAAATTACTAAACCATTAGTAACAGCTGCCAGAAATAGAAAAAATTCCAATACAGGGCGGAAACCTTGATCTAATGTCATAAACATAATAGACCTCCGTACAGCAGAAAAACCAGATCAACTAAAGTATTAGAATATAAAGCAGGCACATTATAAAACTTTTTATGGTGGATGTATACAAAGCCTAGCTATGCTGGTATGTGTTACATTTGAGCTAAGCAAATGCAGATTTCGTTCAAGGTCTAACAAACTAATATTCAAATGGAGTGCTACAGTTGGTATAAGGAAATAATTAAGGGTCAATGTCCAAGCTAGATTTCAGACAGATCTAGATATATGAAATATCGAAAGTCACATTTCATCTGAGAGGATGAAATTTAAACTGCAAACACTGCATAAGTACTGCACTAAACAATACTGTTAAATTTTGAATTGAAAATAAAATTAGAAAGATTTATATTAGCCACCTCAGTACCATGTACCTTGGAATCAGATTTCAATAAAGTATATTTGTGAGTTAAAATTATTGAATCCCATACATTTTAATTCAAATAAGCCCATAAAGCTGATAACACACATACCTGGATATACTGACGATTTATTTGTTCTAACCAGTCTATCTTGACAGTTACTTTGTCATCAGAAAAGATATGGCTTCTTCGTTTCAGAATGGTAGCTATAGTATATCCAAGAGCCATTAGTCCTCCAAGAAGACGCACGCTGACCTCAAATGTTATTCTGGGTGATATAATGAATGGACTGTCCGTAACCCACTCCTAAAATCAGAAATGAGAATTGATAGGGCTAATTAGCATAATGCTGAAAATACAATGTCATAAATGATAAATCAGTTTCCTGCCAACATGTGAAGGCCAACTCTACCATAATATCAAATATACAATCAGTAATGAAGCAAACTTCTTAAACTTCTGATGCCATTTTTCCCATCAAGGCCAACCAATCTAGTTCCAATGCATTATGCATGTTGAAGAATAATACTTAATGCATTTGTTGTTAAATGTTATATATTTACAAACATTTATTTCATTATGAAGCCTAAGATAAAAAAGCATTAGTCCTACATACGTTTACACTAACAGGCCGTTAAGGTTACCATCACATCTAAACAAAGGTCAGTAAGGTGTAACTGTTAAATTCTATAGCCTTGTCAAAGCTTTTAGCACATGAAAAACAAATAAAAAAAGTGGTCGAAAAAACATGAGTTCTAACTGTAGTCAAGCTGTAAGACTTTAATTCCACATACCTCAAACATGAGATTGTAAATCCCATCACGATTTCTCATCCGAAGATAAGACTGGCAAGCCTCAGGATCTTCTCCGGGTGGCAAGAGATATATATCATAAGTTTCTTCAGTGCTCTCTGAGAATCCTTCAGAAAGAATAGCTTTTATTTCATCCTCTGAAATCACTTTTCCCGACTGCAAACACCGATTACATTGCATCAATTAAGGAACAAAAGTTGAGGGAGCACAAGTACAATCCAGGCGTATTTACTGCAAGGGACAACCTTTAAAATATATGTGGGGCTCTGAAATCCACTAAATGGATTGAACTTGTTCCGAATTTTTATATGGGCCGTTTGAAGATCTGGTTCAATAAAAGCCTTGTACATTGGATAAACCTGCATAACAGAGTACATCAAGTGGTAATACATGGTTATACATGATGAAATAACCAACTACACATAAATCATTACAGTTTCAGATATTTGACTGATTATTTCCTCAGGCTCCTGACCAGCACGTTGAATGTCACGAAGAACCCTTTTGACAAGGTCAAAATGAACACCACCAGTGACAGACACACGGAGATCTAGATGTGGTCGTAATTTCTCACTCAATGCATATATACCTTCAATAATGACTATGCGAGAGCTTGGGACTTCAACAGTTCTGTAAATGCATCAGCTAATTATTTTAGTAAAAATATGTTTTACTAAATATCATGGATTAACAAAACTCAGACAGATGATGGCAGAGTTACAAAGGCCATGAAATATAACCTATAACCCGTGCGGGAGCTAGACTTAAAATCATATATGGGAACCTGAACAGGTTTTCCAGCCTTTAAACCATGGATATTGTCGAGCAAAGTCTCATAATCTGTTAGTCGAGGGTCTGTAGAGAAACAAGACAGACATTAGATCCCAGCTGTTTGTGTCTTCAAGTAATCAAGTAAAATTAACTGAAATACATAAAATAAAGGAGAATGTGAACTGGAAGCTCATATTCCCAAAAAGATTATGCTAAAGGCAGTCCTTGATACACTTGTCACTCATAAAACATTACTCTACTCAAATTATCAACACTAAGTCACAGTTCTTCACACGTCCTTGAAAAGAAAGAGCCTTAAACTGAAAAAAAGTGCCACTTACCATCAAAATTTCCATCAATAATACGGCTGGCATCATTGTAATTGTCCATAGATATAACCGCGATACTAGGCATGAAATTAAGAACCTTCTCCGTAAACACTGTTTTCCCTGCACCAGATGGACCAGCTACTCCAACCAATATCAATCCATCATTCTTCTGAGCCAATAATTGACTTGCACGAATCACTATGAAGAACCCTTTCTCAAACGACAAATATTCCGGCAACGGTACAATCTCATACCGATCCGAATCCTTTCTTTTAATCAACTGAACTTGATCTCTCAATAGATTTGACCTCGGTCGCGGCGATTCAGCGCCAGAGCTTTCTTTAGTCATTTTTAGTCCACTCCAATCTGCTGACAAATCGCAAAATCGAAACTTCAAGAACGCAATCGAACAGTGAATCGAAGAGATCGAAGTTGCTATGCAAAGGAATGCGTTAGGGTTTGAATCGGATATGAACTTTCGTGCAAGTGCGTCGGGAGTCTCGCGACGAATTTAATATGACGGTGAGAGGCTGCGACGTGGCGGATTGGAGTTGGTCGGTTCGACTACGAGCTACGTCGTTCTGTTACACCGACTCTTTGTAGTAAAAGGCGAATACAGCTCGACAATTTTATTGATTTTTACGATTAACCATCATCATAGTGTATTAAACACTAAACAAACGACATCGTATAACAACGACAGTAAGATATCCCAATTCAAGTGATTGTTAAATGTGTGTTTGCCGATGGTAGAAATTCTGAGTATATAGTTTAATTAAATTGAAAAGGAAAGGATTTAGCAAGGGAAGAAGATATCACACGCTGTTGCATTTTACGAGATTTCTAGAAATTCTGACGTATATTTGTGCAAACTAGGAAGGGAAGGCTAAACTCAGAAGTTGAAGTGTAAAAACAATGAAGCGTTTTAATAACAAACAGGAACAACGGGAACCATCCCATTTGTGCAATCTGAATTTGAAGCACATCAAAGTCCCAAACAAGCACTGAAACTATAAAAACGAGAAGGATATACTAAGAAGTTGAAGCCTAAAGAACACTGAACATTTTCATTATAGACATGAACAACGGGAACCATCCCAATTGCGCAATCTAAATTTCAAGCGCACTCAAAGTCCCAATCAAACACTGAAACTAAAAAAGACAGGAAGGATATACTTATTGAGTATGTTAATGCAAAAGAGAACCTAACCCAAGTCTATTATGGAAGAGAGTTCTAGACGAAGTGGGGTTGGTCTAGTGGTTAGGCACCCACTACCTAGACCAACAGGTATTTGGTTCGAGTTATGGGGTAGGAGTGAAATTCCTGTAATCCCTTAAAAAAAGAGTTCTAAAGAAGAGGAGAAGGAAATGAGATAAATATCTAGAGATAGTTTTGATAGATTTTTCTAGATGAATTGATTGTATTCGTAGGATTAATTTAATATTAGCCCTTGATTTGTGATGAGAAGTAGTATAAATAGTGATGAGAATAAGTGGTGTAAGTGATCTTCATCCATATATAAAGAATTTCGTGAGAATTTCTTTAATAAAAGTTCTCTTCTCCAAACAAGTTTCTCAACAATACATAAAAGTTGCAAAGAGTCAAAATTTGGAGCTAAAACTACAAACTGAAATTTTGGGAAGGATTATCGAAGCTTTAGGGAGCAGATAAAGCATTGGGACGATGTTGAATACGGAATGGGTCAAAGCTTGTACTCTGGACATAAACTATGCATGACAAGAAGTGTTTATAAGCATTATGAAATTCAAAGAAAACATCTTCATCATGTACATGAACTAATTACATAGCACGAAACAGAGAAAATTTTCTCGTAAATAATCAAAATCTTTAACACACAAAAAAATGGGCTTGAATTATGGATAGTAGAAGTAATAATTGGTTTTTAAAACACTCATGCACACAACATGTATATACACTGAAAATCAAGATGTTAAAAAAAAATAAAAACGAAGAACTTACAGTCCGACAAAGAAACAACATAAAAATCCGTAGTGTCCCAAAATTCGAAAACCCTAAATTTCAGAAATCAAATGAAATATGGATAGATTACGATTCGTGAAAAATTTGACAAGAAGTAAGAAACATACGTACGCTGGGATAAGATCGTCAAACCCTAGTTTTCTAAAATCCCAATTTGTGAATGAATTAAAGCCATAGAGCTTGCTATTAGCTATAATGTAATTAAATGTAGCAGTCTGATTTAGAGTTTCTAAAATCTAAATAAGTAACTGTAGCAGTTGATTTAGAGTTTCCTAAAATCTAAATAAGTAATTCTAAATAAGTAATTGTAGCAGTTGGATTGGAATTGGATAGTTTCTAAATTAGCAATTAAGTGGCTTCGAAATGCAGCTTTGTTATATTTTTTAATCGACCTAACTGTGGCTCAATCGTACGCACATATATTTCATTTAATTGTTAGTTCGAAATTCAAATTTGCCTATAACTCATATTACATATTTATGTTGGATCATTAGTTAATATCAGTTGATAATTTTCTTTTAAATTATTAAACTCCCAGCAATTGCAATCAATTTCAAAATGAAATCAGTCCCCTTTGATATTTAAAATGATTGTTTATTATACAGGACTTAATTAAGATATAATAGGTTGTTAATTTATTCAATATTTACCCTGCACAAATAAGATTTTCAAGAAAATGTAAGTGAAAATGTAATCTTGGTTAGAATTGTTCCCACAATAAAATCATTTTCCATTTTAGCTAGCCACTGTACATTTACATCTAAATATTTTTGGATAGTGTAAAAAAAGGAAATCGGTAGGCTTACCTCATGTCACTTGATTTGTTCCATTGCACAGGTAATCAAATAGATGGAAAATGTATTTGAAGAGTGGCTTAGCAGAGATTGTAATAAGTGACTGACTATAAAATGAGACCCAACGAGTCATGAAGTACATGCAAAATTGGCATTGGCAAATTGAGTATAATTGACTGACTATAACAGGTTCTCCTTGACGTTTTGTCTGATGGTTAGCTTGTACTCTAGACTGTGTTTGCACTATCTTTTACTCCCTCCGTCCCCTTAAGTTTGTCCAAAAACATATATTTCATGGTATTTAAGGTAGTAATGAGTATAAAATGTGTGGTTGAGAATGAAAAATTTAAAAGAATTTGAGAGGACAGATAAAACATGTGGTTGCGAATGAATGAAAATGGACAAACAAAATGTTATGCGCAAGGAGTATTTCGTCACCTGTGACTGCCACTTGTCATGGATGGAGTGTGTTAATGTTTTGAAACATGCTGGCTACAGCTGGATTAGGTTGCCACAAAAGTAACTTCAAGCTCAGAAATGTCAGAAATCAGCCAATGTGGTAAAATGTCGAAGGTCTTTGAAACCTGTTTGTCACTTAATACCTTTGTTTTCTTACAAAACTGATCGTAGCGACTTTGGGTATGTTTTTCGTGTTTCATCTACGAAGCTGTTTCTCCTTCATTTTATTTAAATTTGTTTTTGTAAATATTTATAAAGTTCGCAAACTGTTCCTATTCAATTATTTACAAGATGAGATCGGATAAATGAGACGGTTGTATACTTTCATCTATACAAGTAACATGTTCAATTCCCAGCACAGAAAAGCACAAGCCGCAAATAGTTGAGTAAGCGGCAAGATATGAAGACAAAAACACAGACACAAGCAACTCGAGAAATCAAACGTAGTAACTATCCCATGTAATAGTTTTAAACAAGTGTTGTCTTCACATAATTCTAAAGTTGGTCAATGTAAAAAACGAAGCGTCGAACTGGCAGCTTACCACCTCACCTAGTAGTTAATTTTGTACATTAACTCAATTCCCCTCCATCCGAGAACAACACATATTTGCACAATGATGCATGAAAATCAAATTATCTAAAAATAGATGAACATGCAACATTCAGTAAAAACCCTTTGTGAATTTTCACGTGGCGTTGCATGCTGTAATGACACGTGTCATATATCTCGTCCGCAGTAACGTTGAGCCCTATTTATATACACTTCGCTTTCTGTAGTTTGCTACCTCTTCTGCTCTGCTACTTTTCTCGAATTCTCAGATGTCTGTCTGAAGTTCTGTTCATTCTCTTGTTCAGTAAGTCGATTCTGATCTGGGTTTTCGAGCCCAAGGTTGACTTTGGGTCAAAAAGGGTTCTTCAATTGCAATTTTGAACCATTTGAAAATGA